>JAJJMA010229862.1:0-39317 GCA_023529015.1 Papaver nudicaule
ATACATGAATATCAAAGTAAAGCACACAAGAGACATTTTTAACGTGTTCGGAGCTTATCTAGCTTCCTACATCACGGATTTATTAGTAGAGATATTTGATAATTATACATAGGTTTTCTTGGTGTTCTTGAGGAGTTCTTGAGTTGGAGAGGGTAGTGGAGAAGAAGATAGAGTAGAGAGAGAAAGGTAGTAGAGGCCTCCCCTCTCACATTAGGGTTGTTTCCCTTTTATGTAAGAGTTACACGGCGAAGTTACATGATTACCCTTTTTGGGAATCCTATGCTAGAGTTATTCTATGGTGTTTCACCTCCTAGGGAAGGCTAAGCTATAATCATCCTGATCTTGCGCCATGTAGCGGACATACTCTAAAGTCTCACAATAACAGTCTATTCTCTCTCTCGCCGACAAGCATATCGGCGAGTGGTTACATCCTTCGGCGAGCTAGTCTACTTCTGGATAAGGATTGCTGACGCAGATCCCACTGAGTCAACAAGTCAACTCTGCCCATTCTGATATTCTCATAAATGCCCAACTACTGTACGGTCCTTTGTCGGTGACGTGTTCAATCTTGCTAATTACACTCCGCCCTTCTATTCTTCGCTGGTGTAGCCTCGGCGACCCTATACGCTAATCTCTTCATACCTGATACTCGTCGTGGCCTTCTGTTGATGATTCTGTACTTCTCAGAGATAGTCTTCTTACACAGCTTCACCTTTAGGATGCTTTTATTTGTAGAAGGCACTTTCTACACTCACAACATATCAACCTGGAAAGTGTTGATTTTGTCAGAAGAGGTATTAGAAGGGCTAACGGCTTCAAAAGCAATTGATCTATTTCGCTCATGATCAAATACTTTAAGTTTACTAACAAGGTCACTTCTTGTTATATCTAAGCCGTGTTTTTCTTGGATGGCAGGCTTTTTGGATTCGTACCTTGAGGGTAATGACCTCATAATTTTACTCATAATGTCCCTTTCCAGAATAATTTTACCATAGGTGTGACAGGCATTTACTATCTCAGACAATTTGTGGTTAAATTCCTCAAAGGTATCATCCTCAAGCATTCGAAGGTTTTCCCAGTCAGACATAAGGTTTTGAATCCTTGCATCCTTTTCTGCGACATTCCCTTCGAATACGTTCCTTAATCTATTCCAAGCCTCGTGAGAGGTTTCACATGTAGCTATGTGATGGAAGAGATCAGGTGTAACTTCATGAATGATATCATTAAGCCCATCATAGTTTTGCTTAGCGGCGAGTGTTTCCACATCATCATAAACCGCTATGTCTTTGGGAACAGTTTACCGTCAACTTCAACAGTTGGTGGTATATATTCCTTTACGACATAAACCCAAGTTTTGAAGTCTCGGGCTTGCAAAAACGAAGTCATTGCAGTCTTCCACCATAGGTAATTTGTGCCATCGAACTTTGGTGGTACGTTACAAGCTCTTACGCTTTGATCCATGACTCACAAGCCTAGATAAACATAGACAGTTACGTCTTTAATGTGTTCACCCGCTCTGATACCAACTGAAAAAGGAGGGGTACCGAAATACTACCAACTTTTCGTTTTGGCTCGTGAGTCTTATGGTTTAAGTCTGGACGATCTCAAAAATCAATATCCAAACTTATAACTGGAGTTGTTAGACCTCGACAAAGAGTACTTTGGAGTCAACTCTACAGTTATGTAATAACGTACGGCTTGGTGCTTTAATTATACAATCAGAGTTATAATGCGGAAATTAAAAGCACACAAGACACCATAAGTTTTTTTAAGGAGGAAACTGCCTTGCAGAAAAACCTCGGGACCTCGTCCAGATTGAACACCGCCCAGTACAAGCTCACTACAAACTCTAGCCTACTATAAGACTTCGGTCTGGGATGTAGCAGAGACTAACTCAAGCCCTCCAAGCGAATTGGTTACTGTCGCCTTCCTTACGTCTCTGGATCCCCCACAGATCGTCACACACTTTATTCCCCTAGCTGACGTCCTTTACAGGCCTAGGAGTTGCTTTGACCGATGCCAAAGGCTTGTGTCAGCAATACTGGCTTTTCAACCAAACTGTTGACGTATGGTGTAACTGTACTCTATCAGTTTACGACACACAAGATGACTTCCTTCGGATTGTTAAATCCAGGTCATACGGAAATCTACTTCTTGAATCGGGGCTGACACGCAAACCAAGTAAGCAATGCCCAATTCGAATCTACCTCAGTTATACACGAAGAACCACTTAAGGAACTTGTATAACTGGAGCTAACTAGGTCTTACAACACCGAGTGCAGCCGTGCGTTGCTACCTTTCCAACCTTGTTGAGTAACGTATCAGTTCTTGAATAGCCGTATATCAGAAGAGACGGACTTTAGAATAGACAAGAACGTGATCAGGTTACCAAGGTTACAGGTTAATCCGATTTCAACCAAAGATGGTTTCAATCTCCTACATGTGCTTCCCAACTCTCAAGAGAAGTCTTTATAGTCGTAGGGAGTTCCCAGAGGAGCTGCAACCTATAGAGGATGACTATACCACAACAAGCATTCACCGAAGTGAAAAGAGTTTATGCTACCTTCCCTAAGGAACTTCACGTATGCTTGAAGCTTGCGGTATTTGTCCGTAGACACCTCTATTTATAACACTCAATAAGATAGGTTGCTTTGGAATAAAGCAATCAATTACTTGTCCCAAAAGTTAAGGAAACCCTAAACTTGCCAACCAAGTAATAGAGCTTAATCTCAATTGGAAATTTTTTTAAAGTTTATCTGCCAAGTGTTTTGTTAGCTCTAAAACACTTCAAGATAGAAATCCAATAGACCAGAGATAATCTTATCTTATTGACTCATTGAGGATCGTTAGATGGAACACAAAAGAGTTTATGTTTTACACAAGTCCATCTAAGAGATAAAGGAGTTTGAAATTTGACTCAGAGTGAAATTCTAAAAGAATCTTCACTAAATCCGACACCAGCAAGATGACTATCGGTCAGGTTCACGTACTGGTACGTGAACAAAATAGCCATCTCGAACTCAGGGAATTTCCGAGTTTCTGGTACGCAAACCGGTTCGTGAACCGTGCGCCTGTCAGATTTCGTCAAATCTGGATTCCGCTGGAAGTACTGGGCTGAGCCAGAACTTAGACGTGTGTACGTCCTCATCTGTGATCCATGGACTCTTTGCTCAAGAGTACTCCTTTAGATTCATCCATATCCAACTAACAGTTTGCAAGCAAACCATTGTAATGGACACATGGCATCGAATCTGTCTCATTCATTCTTGTACTCACGGTATTTGTGGGATCAAACACTGGTCATGACACAAGGCCATATTACACAAGAATACGATCTCAATCGCTATTTTCACTACTAAAGTAGTCGACTATATTTCGAAAGAATAGAGAAAGTAGAAATAGAAGAATATCCATAAAGTCATAACTCCTACTAACCTTTTGTCGATGAAGAATAATTGATGTCTTCTTTGTCTTCACAGACTTCGTCTTCAAGGTCTCTACTACTTTGTCTATATCCCAATTCCGAAATCTAAACTCTAGTAGGCTAAATCAAGAATTGAGTTTTGACACCTAAAACTGACAACTAGCTTGACATACCAACGCTAGTGGGTTTGACCGGACAATGCCCTTACACAGCGCCATCCCTAGATGATTTGGCCCAGTGGCTAAGTATTAGAGCATGGCTCGGTCAACCTCACTAAGTGTTGGTATGTCAAGCTTAGTTGTCAACTTTAGTGATCAAAACTCGACAGCTAAACAACACACAATTAGGTGAAGTCATGAAAGAGTTAACTTTAGGTTCTGAAAGATTTTGGTAGGATTTAGAATCACTAGCTGAAGAGTTTAAGAAAGACTGAAGATCAAACGAAGACATCCGACTTCATCATTCAACATGTTAGTGAATCTAAATAACGCGATTCCATTATCTTTTACGCTTGTGCTACAAAAGACATAAACATAACTCTCAGCTTGAGCTTTACGTTATGACTTGATCACTTGTGATCAGTGTGTCTTATGATAACTCCACTTTACCGCTTGCGGTATTTGTGTTGTAGTTTTGACGTTCCATATTGGTTAGAGCTTTCTTTTCTTCTCCGTCTCTAAGTTAATATAAAGGTTTTTCCTAAAACCTTTTCGAGTTGGATATAACAATGTGATGTTATCTCGGTAGTACTACGAGATTTGATCCATCACAGTATTGTGTCTCTTCTTACCTAGTCTGGTGTAGATGGTGAAAAATAAGAGAGGGACAAGATTGTAAAAACACTCTCTAAACATGCCTAACCCAGAGGCAATGGCCTATTCAGGCACATATCCATAGCTCAGAATGCAACCCGTTCTACGAGATGAATAAACTCTCTATGAGTTCTCTCTTATAACCCCCGGTAGAGAGGATGATATCATAGTGCAGTATTGATAATCTCATCAACACATTAAACCCATTAATCTGCTTCATGTCGATATCGCCTCGAATTCCTCGGCATCAGAACCAGATCACTATATGGTACACGGTGAAGAGTTAACAGAGATGTATCCTCATGGATTTCCTCTTTATGCGACTTATTCGAGTCTTAATGAAAACCTCAGGAACATCGAAGTTCTAGGCCTGTCCAGGACTCCCTGAGAAGCATACAACAGCCTAAACAGGCTTAAACAGACCTCATCCCAAACTCAGGATGGTCTAACATACCATGGATAAACATGCCATGACTTCAAGTATGTTGTAGCGTAAACACGCACATCATAACCAAGGCATAGCCAGCGCACACCAGCTGCAACAAAGTTGACCTTGGGCAAATGCCAAAGTCATAGCGCCGTATGGCATGGCACCACGAACCATGAGCCATGGCGCCATAATAACGGGGCTAGCGCTAAAGCGCTTTACAAGTTAGCCTTGGACAAAGGCCAAGGCCGTGGCGCCATGAACCGTGGCGCCGCAACGAGTTGGCCTTGGCCTCTGGCCAAGGCCATGGCGCCATGAATAACGAGTTAGCGCTAAAGCGCTTTGGAGGTTGGCCCCTTGGGCTATAGCGCCACAAGCCAATGGCGCTATGAACTCCTGGCCTTGGCCAATAGCCAAGGCCACTCCTATACTCGTGTCCTGGAGGCACCACACTCACTTGGTCATGACAATTAGTCATACGACTCTACTCAGACTCAACTCAACTCAACTACGCAATATCTGCGTATCACTCGAGACATCAAAACATCACACGGGGGGATAACTTTAGGGGTATTGGTCTGGCGGTCTACGACAGTTGAAAGAAACTGATAGAGATAGTGGACAGTTATGAAAAGATGGCGCGAGTGGACATGTTCTACACAACTCAGGCAGTTACGGAAACCAACCCATGTCCTCAACTCCTCCACTCTTCCACGACTTCCACCTTCTCTGTCGAGAGATCAGGGTGAGTTCAAAACTATAAATAGAGGCCTCATCTATCTTCCAAGGCAAGGAGATCATCCAGAAACAACCAGATATTCAGAACACCTGAATGAACCAGAGCCTCAGAGTAAACATGCCTGAGCAACCAAGACACTTCTAGCCTTTGAGATTTCCAGTCACCTTCACGACGGAAATCTTGAACTCTTACACCCAAAACACATCCTCAACCTGATCTCAAGTTTCTTCGTTGTTTCCCTCCCTATATCAACCTCTATCCTCTCTGTGACCTAAGCAAGACATGAACGACCATTGACTTGGTTTAGGCTCGTCTTGTTCGACTTTGATCTCGAACACTACGAAAGTACCCAGAGACGGTGCATTGTTTTTCCAGGTAAAAACATCTGGCTCTGTCGGATTGATTGCATATACTTGTATGAGCCAATGTAAGAGAGATCGCGACTCACACTTATGCTGTGTAGACTCGAAATACTGTTATTCTGAGATTCGAATACGACGTCATGGGTTGGCTTTGAACTCTGAAGTTCTGAATCATTCATTTGATTCTGTATATGAACATCTTGTATGCCATATCTCACTTCTGGATTCCGAAACCATATTTGTGTATCTCAACTTATGAATTTTCAATGTTCGAAACCTCAATGTAGGCTTTGGTAAAACTTGACGTTGATTTCGAAACCATAATCTGGTTTTCGCATTCGTATGCTATTGGTCCGAAAATGTAAACATTATGACAATGAGATATAACAGATTCGAAATAATGTTTGTGTGGCTGATAGTGACTTGAGAATCGAGGCCAATGTGCCTTGACCATGTTAGTTCTAAAAGGTCGAAATGACACTGGGGTTTCCTAAAGGTTTATGTGAACCGGGAAATATATTATTGTGCGTCGAGGCTAAAAAAGGTGTGATGCTGAAATGGTTCTCGACCACATGGACTCTCGAGTACGACACCAAACATTTGTGGAGAATTTAATATGTGTTTCTTGTTTCGAAACCTTAAACAAGGTTTTGTTAAACAAAATATAGATTTCAAAACCAAGCTTTAGGTTTCCCTATATGGAAACTTGATTTGGGAACCTTAATATGGTTCTGGTCATATAATGAACTTTAGGTTCTGAAACCTTAAATTGGTTTCTGCCAAAACTGACGTACGTTTCGAAACCTTAACATGGTTGACTCAGAATGCGTATTTTCGAAGTTCAAACTCTATCATTTTGATTTGTGCTTCAACGAATTAATGAGTTTGATATTCTCGGTTTGAAGTTTGAATTCGTTCATCTTCAATGTACAACTAAGTGAGTTTGAGTCATCATCTGAAAAATGGTTAGTCGCTCTAGTTAGTGGACACATTATTACGGATCAATACTGTAGGTGATTAAATCTTTGTATACTTTACTATTTGATCAAATATTCATGATTATTCATTTGATGTTTTGATTTGAATTCTTGGATATCATTAACGTGACATCTATATTGGAATCAAGAATTCTGGAGATTTAACATTTTGCTAGTTACTCGTGGAATCTCGCACCGTACTTCCAATGGTATATCTATTTCGGAACGTCTGAACCTCTGTGTTCACTTAAGCTTAACACACAAGGCTTTGTCCACGTTTGTTATGATGCATTTATGGGGAACGTTGAACCACGTTGGACCAGATCCCACTTCCACCTAGGTTGTCTGGTTAGCCCAGCAATACCAAGGAAGTAATGTCGACATTATAAAGCTGGTGACGACATTTGGAAGTAATAATATCTAAGGAGATTTTCGAAACTCAGGACACGATTTCGAATTGAGATCTTTCCCAGGGATCATATTTGGTAAGCACCATATTTCGAATTAAAAAGAAATATCCAAATATACCTTAAGATATTATTTGCTTTGATTGCTCTTGGCTAAACATGTTTCGAAAATATATTTTCTTTATGGAATATATTTTTCTTAAATGTAACATGCTAGAGTATTAGTTCTCATTAAATGCTATGAGACTAAATGGGGAATTTCGGAACTATTATGTAAATGTGCTTTGTGGAATTTCCGAAATTAATCTTTGCCTCATTTCAAAGCTAAAGCCTTAGTCAATATAATTAGGAGTGGTATCTCTCCTAAAAGCTTTATCCCTCTAACCAAGCTCTTCTTCGGAATTGTTAGCTTGTGTTGCCGCTTTTCTTTTCAGTTACCTTTGAGCTTTTGCTCTCGGTCTAGAATTGTGTGTAAGTCTTCTCTTGGGATCGAGAAGCCTGGAAGTACCTCTTACGGGAAACTAGTTTATGTTTACTAGTCTTCTTTGTATTGTACTTGTGTTCTGTTCTATCACGTCTATCAAACCTTGCGATCTTGTTTATTCTTAGGTCCTTCTCTTCTGATATAAGGCCACTCAAGATCGTTTGTGTGCCTAACCTATAGATATTGAGTGGAATCAAGATCACTGTTATTGGATTTGTTCTTTGCAGGTACACTGTTCTTCACGGTCATATCATATCGTACTTGCTACAGTTGTCTACTTGATTCATACTGGGAAGGCAAGGTTTCTCTTTTGGAGTTTAGGTTTTGAAACCTTGATCGATATCTCGAGGTGTTTATTGCCTAAGTAAACTCAATATCCTCGCTCTTGGTGTGAAAAAACTTCGGTGAAATATATGTAAGTTACCAAGGATATCATCTAGCGATTTGACCTGCCGCTATTTGGTTGTTGTCCAAAGGTTGTAATCGTCCGATTGGAGGTCAGGTAGCGATAGTCCTCGCGACGGACTGTGAGGCAACTCTTGCGTAAGACAGTAAAGGACGTCTGTTTGCGTAGGGGAGTACATGTGCGTGACCACCTTGCTGTGGTTGGAGGCGTAGGAATACTGAGGGGAAATCTTTGTGACCAATAGTCGTATTAGAGTCATATTGTCTGCACCAGCTAGTCCGAAGTCTGAGAGTAGGTGTGTTGGCGGCTTAATTCTTAAGAGTATTCAAAACTGGACTAGGTCCCGGGGTTTTTCTACGAGTTTGTAGTTTCCTCGTTAACAAAATCTTGTGTATACTTTACTTTATTTCCGCATTATATTTGAGCCATCTTATATAATTAAAGTATCGTACTTGGTTGGTTGACATAGTCTTTCAGATTCTTGTATTGACTCCCTTGTGCGAATCAATCAGATCTGAAGGAGATCTTGTTCTTGAGTTCTTGATTACAGGAACCAGTCAAGGTTTGACTTATAGGTGGACTAAACGAAAAGATTGGTGGTGTACTCGGTATCCTCGTCTTATCAATTGGTATCAGAGAAGGCAAACACCTTAAGATCTAACAATCTGTGTTTGGCTCGATCCAATCTATAAGAATAACCATGAAATAAGAATAATGATTCTAGTGTACTCGGTACCCTCGTCTTATCACTCATCTACAGTTTGCAGATGACACCATAATTTATATGGATGCAAATGTATAAGAGATCAGAAAATTATTACTAATCCTTTCTTCTTTTGAACTGCTTAGGGATGAAGCTTAATCTTGAAAAGAGTACAATGATAAGTGTTGAAGCAGATGAGATGGTTCAAGATTTGGCAATGGAATTGGGTTGTAGAGTTGAGAAATTGCCTATAAAGTATTTAGGGCTGCTATTGGGTGCTAATCCAAGAAGTATCAGTGTATGGGATGAAGTAGTGCAAAGAATGGAAGTGAAGTTAGCTATCTTAACAAGGCAGGTAGGCTAATTCTCATTAAGAATTGCTTATCTAGTTTACCTATATATTATCTGTCTCTTATTAAAATGCCAATAGGAGTGTAAGACAAGATCACTAAGCTGATGAGAAGATTTATGTGGGATGATGATGAGGAGAGAAGGAAAATTTGTTGGGTCAGCTGGGTAAAAATCTGTAAACCTAAGAGTATGGGGGGTTTGGGAGTCAAAAACCTTAGGTGCACTAGTAAAACTCTTAAGGCAAAATGGATATGGAGAATTCTAGAGAGAAGAGAGCTTTATGGAGAAGAATAGTTCAACAGAAATATAAGAATAATGAAGAAGTATTTTTACCAACAGATGATGGAAGTGCAGAAGACAAATGTATGTGGAAGAACATAGTCTCCTCTTCACTGTTCTTAAGTAATCATATTGTTCATACAGTGAAAAGTGGAAAGTGTGTAAGATTTTGGCTAGATAAATGGACTTCTGCAGGTCCATTGTGTACCAGATATCCTGACTTTTCAGGGTGTGTGTTAAGAAACAAGCTTTAATAGCTGATATGGTGGTAAATGGAAGACTGAGTTGTGAAACAAGAAGGGGGATATATGAGCATGAAAGACTGCAGTGGGATCTATTAGGTCCATTTTAGGGTTCATTAATTAAATACCCCTAAAAATCAACCCCTACAATATTATCCTTTTCACATTTTACAAATATCCCTCACCTTCTAGAAGGTTGAAACCCAGAATAGTAGATTACGAGAATACCCTTCCTATAAAGATAAGGTTACCGAAAACTAAACGAATTCATTTTCATTTCACTTTTTTCTTTTCTCTCTTCAGCGTCTTCCTCTCTCTCTCTCTCTCTGGAAATATCAGAAACCAGATCTGAAACTCGATTTATGAAAAATCGAAGAGAAATTTAACGAATTCAAGTTGGAGATACTGTTAAAGAGGATCAGAAAGTTCGAAATCAATACCTAGAATCACAAAGAACAAGCAGAAGGAGGAAAATTAGGGTTTCAATCGGTTGTGAAGATTTAGGGTTTAAATCTTCATCAATAATCGCAAATTAGAAGGTAAACATCAGACAAAATGAGTTTGAATTACAGATTTAGTTAGTATTCGTACTGATTTAGGGTTTTACTTTATCATTTCACGAATTTGTCACTGATTTTGGTTTTGTTTCGATTTTTTCTGGTTTGATTTTGTTGATTCATGTTGATAATTGATTGTGAATTTGTTTGTGAATAATTTTGATTATTACTGACAATTGTTTGAATCATTCTCTTGCATGTACTTCAAACTTGATTTTGGAACTTCTGTTGCTGTGGAAAAGTAATGAAGAGAAGAAGAACAACAATCAAAAGGTAAAAGAAACTGTTATTTGTGTTATTTTTAATGAAACTGATGTATGTGAAGAAGTGGTTAAACTGATTACTTTATATTTGATGTTTATTTGTGAATGATTCTACCGTCGAGACTTTTGACGCTTCTAGATTGAATTGTTTGTGAAATGCATAACCTGTTTCGTGCTTTTACAGTACTGTTTGTGCTTAACATGATGAAACTGGAACAATCTTAGGCCTTAGCGTTTAGCATCTCCGTACAATTATAACTAGAGATGTGTTTGCTTTTGTGATGCTTGTGTGTGCTATAATTTTAGTTGGTAACCAAATCAATGTGAACTGTTAGTTAAATACGTGTAGATGCAAGTGCTGGTGGTATTGAAACTAGAGGTGGTGTGGATCAAACTATAGGTTGTAAGTTAACTCGGCCTCGTTGTTATTTTGGACACTCGCTTGTTCGTTATACTGAATCTTGTTCTAATTAATAGGTTAGGCTTTGGCTTGGTTGAACAGTTATAGAATCATGCAAACTGCTAATGTCTCGTTCTTAAGTAGGTTTTCTCTTAAATTGTTGTGGATATCTTGGTTGGGGACAGAAGAGCTTGTTCTGGATGTAAGCAATACAGAACCAACTGGGGGAGTTGGCAGTACCATATTGAGCCAACTTAGCCAGTAGGCACCCTGAAAACAAATATCTGCTTGCCTAAAACATGCTAATAGGATGGCTGACTAGTTGGAACTGACAAGTTGGCACCAAATTATGCTTAAGAATTCTAACTAGTTGTTTCCCTCGTTGGTAAATAGGTTCAAGGGGAAGGGAGAAAATGGCAAGAGAAAAGAAGCTACAAAGCTCGCCGTCGAGAGGTATGAACAAGACCAAGGCCTACTAATCTATAACTAGTGTTAATATGATGCCTTATCTATAATATAGGTAACTGTAGTAAATCGAAGATGGAATGTGGATAGTCTACAATTCAGCGAACTTTGAACGAGAATATGAAATGCAAATCAAGACAATGACAGTGCCTCTCACTGAAGTCTTGAATGAGATAGGGCACAAATATTATAAAGGAGATCCTATAGTCTCATTATTCAAGCTCGTAGGTTTTTGCCCAATGTAGCAGGAATAATAAGGTAAACTGAACCTTACATTACACCTTATGTACTTTGAAGAAACTAGTTAACCTTGTAATCTGTGCTAATTTCAATGCACCAACTACAGTTGCAGGAAACAAAGAACAAGCTATCAGTATCAACAAGAAACGAGGAAAAGCTTGCAACGATGATTTTGAGCCAGCCACAATCATGGAAGCTACAACAGCCACAACTCCTTTCAATTTTTCTTTTGAAAAACAGTAAAATGTAGGTCTGTGTATGTCTGAAACTCATCTGAAATAGTTGGTCTTGGTGTATTAAAGTAAATATAGCTTATGGAGATGGCTTCAAATGCCAGTTAGGAAGACAACATCTTAGTTTAGGTCAGAAAATTTATTCTGAAAAAAGTTTGGAGTATGTTTGAATAAATGAATGAATGGGAAGTATTGTCATGTACATTGCCGTTGCAGGTAAATATAGCTAATGGAGATGGCTTCAAATGCTAATTGTTTTTTTTTTTTTTTTTTGAATTTTCTGAACCAACTGGCAAAGATGGCACAACAAACTTGTGGACAGGAACCTATCTTGCCTGCCATACTGAACCAACTGGGCTAGTTGGCACTCAAGTGCCAAACTAACTTGGCTGGTTGGCACGATAGGCAAACAAGATGGCACCATCAACTCTGCCATACTAGACCAACTGGTCAAGTTAGCACACGGATGCTGAACTAACTTTGGTAGTTGGCACCATATTCAAACAAGATGGCACATGGATGCTGAACCAACTAGGCTAGGTGGCACGTAAATGCTGAACTAACTGGGCTAGTTGGCACTAAAACCTTATGGATAGGAGCCTATATATCTTGGCTGCCATACTGAACCAACTGGCCAAGTTAGCACATGGATGCTGAACCAACTAGGCTAGTTGGCACGTAAATGCCGAACTAACTGGGATAGTTGGCACTAAAACCTTATAGATAGGAGCCTATCTTGGCTGCCATATTGAACCAACTGGCCAAGTTAGCACATGGATGCTGAACCAACTTGGCCAGTTGGCACTTTAAAAACACTACTGATTGCCTAAAAAATGATAACCTGGAGCCTGAAACCTGACAGTAAGCATATAACATGACCATATAAACACAAAAGAAACTAAACAAATAACATGACCATAGAAACACAAAAGAAACTCATAGCCTGTTCACTGAATACATAACAAGTTTAATGGGAAAAAGAAAAAAAAAAAGAAAAACACATCCCAGTTCGAAAACATAAAAAGTACATAAATTTGTAGACATGTTCATAATTTTTTTTTCAAAAGTTCATAGAAACATTGCCCTAAGAAAATTTGAAATCTGCGCCCGCCTTCGGAATGTCGGCACACGAGGAGCTAATGCAGGTTTTCGGAAATCTGCCCAATGTCCATCTTACTCATCCAATCAATGACCGAAGTCATTTTCAAGTTGTTCAAACTGGACGCAGCCAACAAAAACTTAGATTGCAATATTTGATCTCTGCAACAACCATCTTAACCTGCACAAAAAGAACAATCTAAACAACATGTGAAAAAGATGAAAGCCAATAGCAACCATAATAGGATCAACCATTTTCTTCTCTGCAACAACATAATTTGATTTTCCTCACTATACTAGCATTGTAACATTTGACATCAACGCGTGCAGGAATCCTATACCTTAACCTCGCAAATTTTCTCATAGTTCTAACTACTATTAACCTGCATTTACAAACGTTCACAATGCTATCTTCTGCTAGTACTTAAGGTACTTCCAATAATCCAATCTCTGTAGTTCTTAATTTGTAATATGCATCAACATACAGACAAAAACAGTTTCCATGGTTTCCAATTTCCATTATGCATCGACATAAAATGTTCATAAATATAAACATAAATTTAAACATACAACATCCCCCACTTAACAAATAGCTCAATTCAATTGTTTTATGAAATTATAAATGCAACCAAAGGTAATGTGGAGTGGTATCTTATGAGTTATGACTTACGTGATATGTGGCCTCATCTTTGTAGCCATATGTGGAGAGAACTATCTCATAGTTCTAGTCATCTTCTCATTAAAAATAACTGCAAAACTGTAATCAACACACCCACACTAGTGTTACTATCACACCACGGACTCTAATTGCACAACTCGATGAAGTTTTAATCAACGATAAACAGCAACACAGCATGCCAGTTTCTATACACAAAATTACACGAATTAGAGTTGATACCTGTCGTTGAGGATACCGATTTTAATGGCAGTGAGTAAAGCAACAAAATAGAAAGAGGTTTCCTGAGAAATCCCAGCCTGCAGAAATAAAAGATTGATGAAATCAAACCCAAATTCAACATCACAAATCAACTAATTTATGAAATGATCACCACCACTACTTGTATACCCTTCTTCTTTTACAACAGGAAGAAATCGCCACCGCCACCATCATAAACAATTACCAACATTTTGTTGTTGAAATCATCATCCAAAAACGAATCTAAAATCAAAACCAAAGTAAGCATAAGAACAACTCAATCCCTAAAAATTAAAAGTTAATTTTCAGATCTGACGACGGTGAAATGAAGTTTGTGTAATTTTATAAGGAGGTGAAATGACGAAGACGATGCTGGTGGCGGAAATTAAAACCTAAATTACACATACAAACTGCATAAACTTGTATATAACTCTCTGAATCTTCCAAATCGGAATTTCCAGATTGAAAAAGGTATAAAACATGAACAATTAACCAACAATAAATCAATTTCTGTAATTACGAAGAAGAAGATGAAGCAAATGAACAATTACCGATTATGTCTCTGTTGTTGATTTCACAAATTCATCATGATTTCACTATAATCTCGTTATCAAATCTCACTATCAAATTTTCTCTCGAATATTCTTCTAAATCTTGCTCAAAGCTTACTAAATGTGTTTGCTGAAGAAGGTTAACGAAGTTTAGTGGCGACAGAGAAGGTGGTGGCGGTGGCGGAGGCGGTGTTTGTGCGGAGGCGACGTTTGTGATGTTCAGACGTTTAGGGGAGAAAAGAAGATGAGAATGATTTCTAGATCTGGAATCATTTGTTAAACGTAATTATATATGGAAGGTTAAAATTGGAATTAAAACAAATTATAAAAACTTCTAGAACTTTGACAACTTCAAATATATCCCTTGAGGGATAATTGTGAAGGCCCAGGAGAATGAGGGACTTTTTTTCAATTTCCTCTCCATTTTATGGTTTAACAGATGAAGATGACACTGTGGATATAATGGGGGAGTTCTCAGTTAAGAAGTGCTATGAAGTTCAGCTGGAAGAGAATGTGAGACGTGACTTTGAGAAATTAACATGGGTGAAAGGGATACCTTCTAAAGTTAGCTTTATGCTATGGGCAAATTTTCACAGATCATTGCCAACATTAAGTATGTTAGCTCACAGAGGCATAAATTTGGAAGATATAAGATGTACTTTATGTAAAAAAGAAGAGGAGACATGAGATCATATTTTGTTAACATGTTCAGTGGCCTTTGAGGTTTGGTCTCATTTTTTAAAGGCATTCAAAGTCAGTTGGGTTGCGCATGACTCAGTGAAGAAGGAACTGGAGGCTTGGAAGATGAATTGCATGACAGGTAGAGCTAGAGATATATGGTGGAAGACAAGCTATGCCATCATGTGGCACCTATGGTTGGAGAGGAACATAAGATTTCATGGAGGGAGGGCTATGGAGGCGGCTGAAATCATATGGCTTGTCAAACAAACTCTAGTATTGTGGTCTTGTGATACTGAGGTGTAATCACTGCTTAGTTTTGATGTACATTATCTGATTGTAGTTCTATTTTTTCATTAATATAACCTTTTTAATTTCGAGAAAAAAATAGAGAAGGGTAATCTGGTCATTTGAGCTTGTATTTTAATTCGGGGTTTAACAATAAACTTCTTTTAATTTAGAGCTCAGTATTATGGGTCATCCATGGGTTGGACCTTAAAATAATTTTCTCTCAAATCCGAAACTGTGATGGACTGGACTCGGATGACCCTAATCCGCATATGCCCCAACATCCGTTGCTCCCCTTGTATTTTCGCATGACTTAATGTCACGTGAGGAGGATACCGGTGCTGTCATAGGTCCTACCGAGTACCCAGACAACCCTTGCGATATCAATCCGCCGTGGCAGAAAGTAACCGCTAGAAAAGCTTCATTTGGCAAAAGCGGAGTTGTAAATTAACTTATTGTCCACGTGTCATTCGATGTCCTCGTATAATCTTTGTCTGAGATTTTCTGTTTGTTTTAATTAATCAGTCAGTCCACTTGAAAACAAACCTTTTTTTCATTTCTATTTCATCATATATAAAGAGAGGAGATAAATTCTAAATTAATTTTTTTTTTCCTTTTTCCCGATCCATTAAATCCCATTAATTTGTTTCTTGGATTGATAAGCAGCAAAACAAACATTCAATTTAGTCTCACTTTTTTTTTTTTTTTTTTTTTTTGTTGCTTCAACTACTTAATTTCTTCTTCTGTGCTGCTTTAACCTAATTTTCTTCGTCACCTTGTTATCGTCGTAACTCACGATATCATCAAAAAGGAAATTGTGGAATGTTGATATGATGGGATTGATCTTGCATTTGTGATTCTAAGCTTGGTTTTTTGGATCTATATACAATGGATACGGACAGAATTTGGATTTGTTCGTTAGAAATATAGGTTTGGATCCTATCGAAGAAGAAGCAGCGCCAGAGAATGGCGCTGTTCAGAAGATTATTCTATAGGAAGCCACCGGATCGCCTTCTTGAGATCTCCGAGAGAGTTTACGGTATGTTTTTTCAATTAATAATGTCCTTTTTTTAGATCCAATTCATTAAATAAACTTATCCGCATGTTCCTGTTTTGAATTGCATTTGGTGGTTAAGTATGAGAGACTGGTTAAATTTTATCAACCAACTAATTGACGTCTAATTGAAGCTTAAACTGAGCATATCTGATTTTCTGTTTTGCATGTCTAAAATGGTGACTACATAGACTTGGAGGAATTTACTTAAGAGTTTGATATTCAACAACTATATATTGAAACAATTTCTGTTTGGTCACATTCCTGCTCAAGTATGTAAAAACAGGTGAATAGTGGTGGGGAACTTCATTAGATTTTCCACAGAGTATTGAGCTTCGTACTAGGTTCTAGCTAGCTGTAAAGCTTCACTCGTATAAATCAAGTTTGGTTTCCCATAATTTATTATGTGGGTGTTTTGATGTGCATTGCTGTTCAGGATTTTGAAAATTTGCATATACATTAAACACTATACTCCAAAAAGAAAAGAGTTAAAATGTAGGAGGTCTTGGAATTTGCATTATCAGTCTCGGTTTCATTTCCAACCTAGGAAACTTAATATAGTTTACGCCAATTATGTACTCTTTCAAGATTCACTAATCCAGTTTAAGTCAGCATCACCTATACTCAGTGTTTCCCTTTTCTGAAAGTAAAAAGAAGACCAAACGAGATCTCTTTGTCTTTGTATTTCTCTTAGAGAGGCTTTCTAATTATTGCCATTGTTAGAAACTTCGCAATGCTTTAGAAGGTAACAGTAGAGTTCTTCTGAAACTTTGAAGCTTGTTAATTCTCTTTCCTTATTAGCGAAAATAGTAGTCTCCATAAATTCTGGACTATTGGTATCGAGATAGTGCATTTCTTTCGCTGAAGGCTACTGATTAATTATCACTGAAATGTTTCATTTGAGTTTGCATATGAAGTGAATGAGTTTAATATATTCCGGAAGAAACTAGATATTAATGATTCATTTATACCATCTTCTTTTTGATCAATACGCTTATACCATCTTTAGTGGGAGGTCATGCAGCCACATTCTGGTTTTCTAGAAACCAGATATTCATTGGAAGCAAAATTACGGCATGTCACTAATGTTTGGTACCAAAAAATAAAATATTGAAATTTCCCAAAACATTGTGTCTTCTAATTACCAAAAAGCTTTTGACACTGAGTTGAGCCTCTTTTGTTGGCTATATGCTGGTGCAGTGTTCGACTGTTGTTTCTCCACAGACATTTTGGAAGAAGTCGAATACAAGGTTTACATGGCTGGTATTGTGGCCCAGCTCCAAAACCACTTCCCTGATGCATCTTTCATGGTATTTAACTTCAGGGAGGGAGAAATGAGGAGCAAGGTTGCAGATATTTTGTCTGAATATGACATGACAGTTATGGACTACCCTCAGCAATATGAAGGGTGTCCTCTGCTACCGTTGGAGACGGTCCTTCATTTCTTAAAATCAAGTGAAAGCTGGTTATCATTAGAAGGGCAACAGAACGTACTGCTGATGCATTGTGAGAAAGGTGGATGGCCTGTGCTGGCATTCATGCTTGCAGGTCTCCTGTTATATAGAAAGCAGTACTCTGGGGAGCAAAAAACACTTGAAATGGTATACAAGCAAGCTCCTAAGGAGCTTCTCCACCTCCTTTCTCCTCTGAACCCACTGCCTTCCCATATGAGATATCTCCAGTACATTACTAGAAGAAGTCTTGGTTCAGAATGGCCTCCCTCAGTTAGACCTTTAATATTGGACTGTCTCATTCTTAGATCCTTCCCAATATTCAGTGTGGAAGGGGGTTGCAGGCCCATAGTTCGTGTTTATGGTCAGGATCCTTTATCTGATAAAAACAGGCGGAGTTCAAAACTTCTATTTTCAACCCCAAAAAGAAAGAAGTATGTTCAACACTACTTACAGGTAATTTCTTCTCAGTTCTGAACCTGTATATGAATTTCTGTTTTTATTTAAGAAGTGAAAATATTGATATGAAAGGATACATGCAGAGTTCACCAGTTAAACTAGACATTCATTGCCATGTTCAAGGGGATATTGTTCTAGAATGCCTCCATTTGGATGAAGAAATGATACAAGAGGAAATGATGTTCAGGATTATGTTCAACACTTCATTTATCCGATCAAGTATTATCATGCTGAACCGTGATGAGATTGATCTCCTATGGGATGCCAAAGTCCAGTTTCCGAAGGATTTTAAAGCAGAGGTATGCGATATTTTCTCTTCGTTGGTAGTGTCTATTTCTGAATTGGTAGGAGTTGAATGCATACTTATCTCTTAACCAGGTACTCTTTTCGGATGCCGATGCTGCTGGTTCTAACAGCAGCTCAGAAGTGGTTAGTGCAGATGAGGGAGACACAGAAGACACAGAAGATGGTGAGACCGAAGGTGCACATGAAGAGTTCTTTGAGGTGGAGGATACTTTCAGCAATGTAGATGTAATGGAGACAAGAGGGGATTTCGATATTTTTGTAGAACAAGACAGCACATTGGATAATGAAATAGATGTACATGACGGAGAGGTGAGCATGCTAGGTGATGGCAACTACAAACAAGACGAGATAAATACTGACCGCTCCATCACTCAAGAGAGTGAATTGGAAGAAGAAAATCACAAAGAGGAGTGGAAGGAAGCTCCCGAGCTTCCGACACCTCATATCAGCACTGTGGATGGCCGCACTTATGATGTTGAAGCAAAGACAGTAAGTTCAGATCTACAATGCGAAAAAGAAACCCAAGCTGATGTGTGCAAGGTTGTGTCAAGCATGGGAGAACAGGGTCCAGGCAATATTGCTTCTCCAAAGAATCTAGCATCCGAGGATAATCACCAAAACTCCGAAACTGATCACGGACAGAGTTTACTGCCGTTCACTTTAGAGGAAAGTTCCCTTCCCATTTCTAGACCAACGGCAGATGCAATGGTTGAAATAACAAATATTCAACACCAGGAATCAGAGGATGCCCCCATAAAATCATCAACACCTAATCCTCAGTCTCACAGTGATCTATTTTTTCGAGAGTCAGCTCTAGTAGACGTTACTTCACTTTCAGAAGATCTTAGTGTGGGTAAGATGTTAGATGATCTAATTCCACCAGGCTTGACTAATGTACATGATGAAGCTGTTGGTGTGACAACTTCCTTACCTGGAGAAGATGCAATTAGTTTTTCTACACCGCCACCATCTCCATCCTCAGCAGTAACATGTACTTCTCATCCTCCTCCTCCTCCACCACCCCCTCCTCCGCTGAGAACCCATCATCCATCTGGACCTCTCCAGTTTTCTCTTGTTTCCCCAGTTTCTCCAGACAAAACATTTGCGATATCTCCACCACAACCACCACCACCTCCTCCTCCTCCTCCTCCTCCTCCTCTGACTATTTCATCTGAGTGCCTCAATACACTACCTATATGTTCAGAGCCCCCACAACCTCCACCACCACCTCCACCTCTATCTCGTAGCGTAAGTTTTTCCTTTGTTTCTTCGCCTCCCCTTGCACCTCCACCCCCACCACCACCTCCACCTCTACCTCCATCTCATAGCGCAAGTTTGTCCTTTGTTTCGCCACCTCCACCTCCACCCCCACCCCCACCCCCACCTCGAGCCTCATCTTCAGTTAGAGATGTAAATGGTTCTGCATCTCTCTTCCAATTAGATAGAGTAGTTTCCACCGCCTCTCCTCTTCCTCCAAAGCAAGGTACCGTCGAATCCGTTGTGGCTGTTACACCTCCATCAATCTTGAGAGCTGGATCATCTTCAAATGGACTTGTGCTAGTGGTAACCTCTCCACCACCACCCCCCTCCACACCTCCACCTATGCATGGCCGTCAAACTCCACAAGTCCCTCTTCTCATACGAAGAACACCAATTTCAGTTTCAGCTTTGATTCCACAACCACCCCCACCTCCACCACCTCCTCCAGTACGCGTTTCACCCTCTCCCCCCCTTCCTCACCAAATGCATGTCACACCGCCCCCTCCCCCACCCCCACCCCCACCCCCACCCCCTCCTCATTCTATGCCTGTATCACCACCTCTTCCACCTTCGACCACCCCAACCCTTGCTTGTTCTATACATGTATCACCACTTCCACCACCTCCTTGCTCTATGCATGTATCACCACCTTCTCCACCTCCCCCACCTACACCACGTTCTATGCATGTATCCCCACCCCCTCCCATGCCTCCACCACGTGTTATGCATATATCCCTACCTCCTCCACCCCCACCCCCACCACCTTCTTTTCCCTCCATGTGTGGGGCACCACCACCACCACCACCACCACCACCACCACCACCACCACTTTCTACTCCCTCTACGTGTCTAAACCCAACTCTTCCTCATGTGCATGTAGTGCCACCGTCACCACCTCCACCTCCTCCTGTACGCGAGTGGCCACCATTACCAGCTCCTCCTATACTAGGGGAACCACCACCTCCAGTACACGAAACTCCACCTCTACCAGATCCTCCTATGCAAGAGGCACCACCACCACCTCCTCCAATACCTGGAGCTCCACCTCCACCGCCTCCTCCTATGCATGGTGCACCACCTCCACCGGTTTCTCTTATATGCAGTGTCCCACCTCCACCACCTCCTCCTCCTATGTCCAGTGCTCCACCTGCACCCACCCCTATGCATGGACCACCACCACCTCCTCCTCCACTTCCAGGGTATGGTACTCCACCTCCTCCTCCTATGCATGGGCCACCACCTCCACCTCCACCTCCACCTCCAGTGCGTGATGTTCCAACTCCGCCACCTCCTCCTATGGTAAGGGTTCCGCCACCACCCCCTCCTCCTATGGGAAGAGCTCCGCCACCACCACCTCCTCCTATGAGAGGAGCTCCGCCACCACCCCCCCCTCCTCTTACGGGAGGAGCTCCGCCACCGCCCCCTCCTCCTATGCGAGGAGCTCCGCCACCACCACCTCCTCTAAAACCTGGCACACCCCCACCTCCTCCTCCTCCAGGTCGAGCACCAGGTGCTCCTGCTCCACCAAGACCTCCAGGTGGTACTGTTCCTCCACCACCACCCTTTGGTGGCAAAGCAAATATCAACCCAAGAGGTCCATTAAGAGGTCCACGCCCTCCAGCTATAACACAACCTAAATCATCACTAAAGCCGTTGCATTGGGTCAAGGTCACACGAGCAGTAAAAGGGAGCTTATGGGAAGAGTTACAAAGACATGGGGAACCTCAAAGGTACCATTACGGTTTCTTTTTGGCTAAATATTTGATATGATTACATGTAAATAGATCTGTGAGTGTTCACTGCATGAATGCCCATTATGGGGCCATGCGCTCGTCCTTGACCTATATGATAGTGAGGTCTTCATCTCAAAAGATTAGCATAAGAGAACTTATTCCGAAGATGTGACTTTTCTTCTGAGACTAGTATTCTTATTCTTTTCTTTTCTCCTTCGGCAGATAGTTTTTATCGTAAATTTATTATACTACTGACTTGATTGCTGATCAAGTTTTCCGTTTAACCTTCTTCGTTCTTATACATATATAACACCATCAAGTAATTACAGCTCAGACGGCTCAAATGGTATTGAGCCGCATCAGGATAGTACTAATGAAAAGTGCAATGTTATAATAGGAGTAAATAAATGTGATTAGGTTGTCTTCATCATGATCTGGTTTATCTTAGGATTGAAGAAAACATATTGTGCTTATTTGCTAATTGGATACAAACTGCATCCTGAATGATGTTTAGGTATTAGCTTGGAGTCAAACAAGATTGAATTTGAAATGTGTAAACGCTTACTGTTGCCTTGTTTTTCCGTTTAGTATTGCGTGCTTACTGAGTCGCCCAAAAGAAGAATTTATTTAATGCATTAATTCAAAGTTGTCATTTTTGGAGAGCACTTCAACTCATATTTACTAATGTTAATTTGGAGTATCAGTGCATCTGAGTTTGATGTGTCAGAAATTGTGAGCCTCTTCTCTACTGCGGTTCCAAATAAAGCCGACAAAGGAGGAAAATCAGGAGGGAAAAACAATTCTGCTGGATCCAAACCAACCAAAGTCACCTTGGTAATGTAATTAAATGTTTGTTTGCTCTGTAGATACTTAGGTCTAAATGATCATGCATGGTGTTATGTGGTCATTTTACATTTAAAGAAAGGGTAGAACGATAATTTGTTAATAAGGATTCCTAGTTAGTAACTTGATATGCTTCTGGGGACCTTCCTACCACATTCAGGTAGTAATTTCAGTTCAGGTATTCCAAATGCATGATGGTATTCTTCTTATGTTGCTTTTGTCTTTTCCAGATACCAACCCTTTCACTTAAGTTGCTCTTTTGATTTCATGATTCTCTTCAGGTTGACCTTCGTCGGGCTTACAACTGCGAAATCATGCTCACAAAAGTTAAGATGCCACTTTCTGATTTGATGGTAAGCTAGCCATGGCTCGCATTGATGCATGCATTGAGTGTTGTTGTTATGATATAATATCTGCTGTGGAGAAGACCCATAGAAAGTCACAAAGATAAGTAATAAGACTAAGAGTGATAGACACCACTCAAATATGGAAGGCTTGGTCTCAATTTATGGTGGATAACTCCAAAGTTTATCTGGACTTAATTCAAGTTAAAGAGATGAAATAAAAAAATTCATGATCCCAACAAGGATAAGCTTTGAGTTATCTGTACTGATAAGATCACCTGTACAAGGATAACAATACCATCTGTCAGTAGACTAAGTCTCTCCCTGTTAAGGCAGACCGAAAAACTACCTTTTCTTAGTTAATGCCCGTGGACTTTAATAACTTACTCCTGTTAGTTGTTTTTCAAAATTTTGTCAACATATTTACCACTTTGAGTTATCTGTGTTGTGCTTACAGCCTGCAGCACTGGCACTGGATGAATCAATTTTAGACGCTGATCAAGTGGAAAATCTTATTAAGTTTTGCCCAACGAAAGAGGAGATGGAACTTCTTAAGGTGGAAATATATACTTAATCTTGACATTATTTTTCTTCGTTCTTTTACAAGGACTCTTCTCATGACAAAGGTTCTCTGTTTCTTTCATGGGCTTTTTGACATCTTATTCAGTTACTCATCTCCTTTGCGCTGAGTTGTTTTTGTCTTTTATTGGACAGAATTACACTGGTGACAGGGAAAATCTCGGAAAATGCGAACAGGTTTGTATTAAGCTTTGTCACCTTGATAATATTCTGAAGTATGTGTTCTTTATTCTTGATTTATTGGTGGTGGCCTAGTATGAATACGGATTCAATGACAAAAATGATTTGTTGGTAGTAGCCTAGTATTAACAAGAAAAATCAGCTTCCGAAAGGCAAGTTTTTTGATTCAATGAGCTATTCAATCCGATATTCGTTCTCATTTTGGGATGGTTGAATTGGAAATGTAGTGTCTCATACATGAAACTATAGAGAAGTTTCAAGTAAGCATATATCCAGTTTTCGTCTTCGTTAGTTTTTCTGTATTTTTTACGTAGCATTTTGGTGCTTTTCCTGGATTTTCATGGGTTTTTCGTACTGAGACAAGAAAAGCGGCAACACTACTCAAGAAGTTTTCATGAAAGGATTTGTTAGCTGAATCATGTATGGCAATTATACGTTGAAAAAACAACTGTATAGACAACTGAAGATTCTAGGTGACCTCCATGGGAGCAAGAGAGGTAGTCCAAATTTCAAAGGAATTTTCACCTTTCAGTATCCGTTAACATCTGTGTGAGTTGTAACGTATTGGCATTAAATGAGGCTGGCAAGGTGTTGTTCTTCATTACTCTACAATTACATGGGGGGCGTACAAATAAATCTGCTTTTACATAGTACACCATTTCTCAGCAAAGGGGCAATTCTATTTTGGTTCCTATTTTGTCATTTTAATATGTAGCACATTGTCATGCATGCATTAAAGAAGCTGCTTTGATGACCTTATGCGTTCATGTTTAGTTGTATACTGCTGACACTGACATTTTAGTGATAATCTCTTTCATTGGCTTAAAAATAAGTTGCAGTGCACGTCTTAATATACTCATAAATAATTAAAAAATAGTTTGATTTTGTTAGTTACTGACTTTTGACGTTCTAGTTTTATTTGGAGTTGATGAAAGTTCCACGGGTGGAGTCTAAGTTAAGAGTTTTTTTTTTCAAGATACAGTTTGGTGCTCAGGTCAGATACTGTTTCCTCTTATTGTTGTTATCGTCTGGAAAGTAACCAATTAGTACTTACAGATCAGTTTTTCCCATCAATAAACTTAATTCCTTGACTTATTTTGCAGACTACAGATTTTAGAAAGAGTTTAACGACAGTGAATTCTGCATGTGAAGAGGTATTTGTGCAAGTGGTTGCAGAACTTTTGAGTTTGTTGTGAATATATTCACTCTGTACTAATTCTGTAACATCCTATTGCATAACAGGTTAGAAATTCCGAGAAGCTGAAGGATATCATGAGGAAAATTCTTTGGCTTGGGAACACATTAAATCAAGGAACTGCAAGGGGTACGTAATTTATAATTGCACGGATCTCTCAAATCCTGCAGTTTCATTATATAGTTTTGTGATACAGAAGTACGTTCACTTGTTGCTTCGAAAGTCGTTTCTAGCTGTTGCAGGAAAAAAAAACAGTTACCTATTAACAGCTGATAATTATTCAATTTCATAAAACCATGTCTATGGTCTGATCGTTTGTCTTCAAGCTTTACTTCGCTGTCTATAAGCAATAACTTGCTATGTTAGTCTGAAATTGAATTCGATAGAGTAATGGTGTATTTACTTAACATGGTATGTGCAACTAAACAGCTCTGTCATGCATGTCTCTCTAAGGGAGGGTGTGCTAGGTGGTTTTAATTGAAGTAATAATATAGAAGGGTCTAATAGAGGACTGTGAACAATCAGTTGGAAATCGAGGTGTCAGTGATGTAATGGTGAAGAGAGGACTGTCTTCTTCTTCTTCTTTTTAGAAAACATGCTCCCACTTAATATATTTTTTTCATTCTGATATACCATTTTATCTTTGCGAAAGTGACTAGCGTCATCCTGAACACTCTATCTTTAAAGCGAGTCCGAAATTCAACCCTTTTTGTGTTCATTTCCAATGTGGAAGTACTAGTTTGTGGAAAACATTTTCATCCAATCTGGGCATACATTGTTACTTTCCTTGATGGGACTTAACCTTAACACCAGCTTCTTCTCTCTATTTAAAGAATCTTCAACGTGCAGCTATTCAACCATTATTTGTGTTACCAATTCCTCTGTATCTGTGAAACTATATCAATTTAGTCTATCTTGCTCAATATATGTGGATGGCATTCATTATTTCTGATATACCATTCCTATATGTGGCGTTTCTAGGGCAAATTAAGATGATTCTGGATAAGGTGATTTGACAGTCCACTCAAAAGATTAGTGAATTTCCTAGTTGATAAAATTGGATACATGCTAAAGCATTCCATCCATTATTTCATCTTTTCTTAATTGGCTTTGAAAATTCAGTATTGGGCAACGCTTGTTATTAGAAGTTAAATAAATGATAAGAACTATGTGTATTTCTTTATCACTACGTTCCATACCACAACCCATGATATTGTACCTGCACTTGCTTGCTCATTTACCAGGCTGTTTGATTTTTTGATTGAACCGTGGGATATTCTCATATCATAATTTAACTGCCTCCAAACACTTGAATCTGTATCTTCAATTAGTGCGCCATAGTATCCGTTATGAGAAAATCTAATTGGGTGTTAGCATTTGCAGGTTCTGCTATAGGATTTAGATTGGACAGTCTTCTCAAACTTACTGACACTCGTGCTTCCAATAGCAAAATGACACTCATGCATTTTCTTTGTAAGGTATGTAAATACAATTATTCCTCTTTCCCATGTTGTAGTTGATTCCCTTTGAATTCAATATCGTTGCATTTGCATAGTTATGTATATCTAGCTCCGGTATCATTTTTGAGTCAAAAAATCTGTAAAAGGAGGATCTTGATTTGAAAAATCCGATGAGTAGATGCACAATATGCTGCTCGCTCAAATGTGGGACACTATTTTCAACTCTCTGAAGTCTAAATGCATGCAATATGGAAGCCCAGTGGGAACAAATGGTTCCACAAATAGGATCTCAATGGTGCATGATCAATTTCTGGACCCCAATATGATAGCTACACAAGTAGAAGAATCGAACTAGTAGATTTCAAATAAAACTTTAACTTGATTGCTTAATTGAAAGAGATTTACAACGTTTTCCTTTAAGGTGTTCTCTGCCAGGAGTTGTATCTTTCTCCTACCGTAGTATTCTTTCCCTCTGCCTATAGGTACTCATCTGCCCCTTATTTATAGGTTAGAGCTACTTCTATATACTAGTCACTCTAGCCATTGGTGTCTTCTTGTCAGGAATCAGTATCAATTCTTTCTTTGCTGTTTCACTTGGAACTAAGTCATGCACAACTAGTAATGATGACAGCTCTTTTTGCTCATCAAGTGGCAAAGGTTTAAAGAGCTTAACACTCTCAGCATTTGTTGTTGAGTATGTCTTCATATAGCTTAAAAGAAGTAATGCCATATTGCTCTCCCGAATTTTGGATGGACTGTTGCGTTTTGGTTTCAATTTCTTATTAGGACCTTGTGACCGGGCTTTCTGAATAGTTAACCAAGCAATATTGCCAACTTGAAAGGTATGTCGAGTTTGATGCTTATCATGATGTTCTTTATACCGTGCCGGTGTTTCTTCGGACTCCTTGATAGATTGTCGATGTAGCGTAGCTGGTTTTGATCTCATGTTCCACTTGCTGTTTTGGTGGTAACATTTGTGGTCGTGGCAGGGTGTCTTGAAACCCTTCTAACAATCGTGGCAGATTTCCTTTCGGTTTAGTGCACTCACAAAGAGTTTGCACAAACCCCTTCACTAGGTTTTTTTTCACAATAATAATTTAATATAATACTCCCTCCGTCCCACATTACTTGAGCTATCTCAATTTTGCACAATTCTTAAGGCAAAGAGGAGGGAGAGTAATATTTACTGTTTCTTTCAATTATACCCTTGTAGATAACAAAATAGTAAAATTTAGAAATGAGTGTGTTACAATGACACGGACACGGTGTCAGTGTCGTGTGTCCGATACGATACGTTGACACGACAAATAAAAAAACACGAAAACGGGGACAGTGCACACAATATAAGTAAGTAGTTTACCATAGATTATAAGTTAGCAAATAAGCAAAACACACACACACACACACACACACACACACACACACATATATATATATAACAGACTCCATTGATTGTTCTACTTAACTTCATGGTCTCATAGATGTTTCTATAGTTGCAGGCATGTAGCTCAACTGTCACCACATACTGGAGGATTGTAACTAGGTACATTAAGGCCTAAATTAGCTAACTCTTGATCTGTAGGTGCATGTAAGTTAGTTTCATTAGTAGTCACATCCCAATACTGAGTAGGCCCTTTGACATATCTATCTTCTCTTCTAGTCATCATGTCGGAGAAGATGAAGATATAAGTTAGATCTGTTGACTATAAATATAAAATATCAAATATACAGCCAAGAGAAAAAATATCTTCTAAAAAAGGGAATATCCTAAGGGATATTCCTAATATAGTCAACCCCTACCTCTGCTAAACTATTTTATTATCTATCCTAATATTTTATTAAGTTTCTTGGGAACACAGCCGTGTCAGGCGTGTGAGACACGCGTGTCCGTGTCCAAACGTGTCGACACGGCCAAAAAATAAAATTATCGCGTGTCATTGTATACAGGAAATAACATATCTTTCAAATTATACCACGTATAATTGTATACTTTATATCGTTGGAAAGTATTTTAAAACACCTACGCAACGAGTATAAACATGATTATTAAATTATGCATATTTCTTATTTCTTATACCAAGATTTAATCAATCAAAAGGGTAAATTTAGAAATATGACCAATATATTTGGAATATCTCAAGTAATGTGGGACAGGATTTTAAAATTACTAGCTCAAGTAATATGGGACGCAGGGAGTATCTCTTTAAAACAATAAATTTTCTTACAAGGATATTAATTTTATAAAAGTTATACCCCAAAGTGAAAATTAGTTTTCCCATACATTCCTCAATTGTTTTTGGATCTCTCATAATCACATTCGGGAGTGTATTCTTACACATTCTGCCCCTTAACTTGTGGCAAGAACTGCCATTGCCAGCATCTTTGTAGCCAATCAGGTAAAACTGATTTTGGATAGCTGTTGCGAATTGCTTCCGTGTGGTAACCGGGATTCTTTGCTAAAAGCCAAACCTGGTGTATATGCTTCCCACCAAATTTGGGCATGTTCATCAAGTCTTAGTCTAGCGAAACTTATCCGTTGCTCTCCAGTAAATCCCTTGGTGCTGAAATAAACCTCCAAAGACTTTAGCCAACCATCCAACTTCCGTGGGACTAAATCCTTGTACGTAGGGATTTTGATTCTTGCCTCTTTTGATGGAGAATTGTCTACGAAGCCGCTCTGTTTTTCTGCATTAGAGTTCTCTTATTCTGTATTCGAGGTTGACTCAGAACTTTCTGGTGGTTTGGAATGCGTAGATTGTAACCCTTCTAGCATCTCCATCATACGGTATCCACTTTTTTCTGCATTGTTTTCATCTCTTCCTCAATTTTCTCCATTGTGTCTCCTTGTGGTTTTTTTGATGATGAAGCATATGCTTTCTTTTTCCTATCAATATTAGGCTTAATGGTAAAACCTTGATACCCTTGAATCAAAGCTCTTCCATTCATCGCCTGAAACATTGCTTACTTACCGTTTGCGCTCTGATACCACTGATCAATATCTGGACCCCAATATGATGAGACAATAGCTACACAAGAAGAAAAATAGAACTAATAGATTTCAATTGAAACTTTAATTTTATTGCTTAATTGGAAAGAGTTTTACAACCTTTTTCTTCAAGGTTTTCTCTGCCTTAGGAGTTATCTTTCTCCTCGGTTTTCTCTTACTAGTTTTCTTTCTCTCTGCCTATAGGTACTCATCTGCCCTTATTTATAGGTTAGACCTACTTTTATATACTATTCATTCTGGGAATAGAAACTCCCTTATGTTTGCCATCTTCTAAAAGTAGGATTCCTAAGTTTTCCTTGTAGGATTTGGAAGCTACTTCTAGATAGAAGAAGTACTCTCCTATATCTAAACCTAGGTATAGGGTATTTTGATGGGCCTGTACGAAAAAACGAATCAGTGCATAAAAATAATGGCGGAGTACCAAAATTGGCTTTTTGTTGAAAAATCATATAAGCAGGTTCGAATAGTTGACCGTGCTTACTATTGGTATCTCAAGGAAATGTATTTAGTGCTTCTTTTTGTTGAGTATGGTAAGTTTCTATGGAAAAGTGTTAGTAAAATTAGCTAAATGTTTTCTAGCCTCCTTAGAAAACGCTTCATTTCACTAGTGTCTCTTGAACTTCTCATATGATGGTCTATATGTTGTGGGGAAGAGGATTCCCACTTTGAAAGAATCAATGTGCGCACGATGAATGCATATTTGTTTAGCAACGTAAGCTCCCTGGGGTTATTCTGATGTGGGCTAACAACCATTTTATGAATACTGAAAGAAAAAAAATTCTAGCACGCATTGACATGCATACCAATGGGTACCTATATATTCTTCTACCTAACTTTTTCTCAGATTATTTAACATGAGGTTAGTTGATCCACAGGTACTTGCCACTAAGTCTCCCGGACTTCTAAATTTTCATGAGGATCTTTTTAGCTTGGAGTCAGCATCAAAGGTTCATAATATTTGTAATTTTCTGTGGTTATCACAATTTCATAAAATTGGATTACAAATCAAATTATTTGAATAACAAATCATTGCCATGCGTTAACATTGCAACCCGGGTGCGACACAGATACAATTGAAGTCCTTAGCAGAAGAGATGCAAGCCATTGTCAAAGGTTTAGAAAAGGTTAAACAGGAGCTGAGTGCATCAGAAAATGATGGTCCTGTGACAGAAGGTTTCCGTAAGGTTTAAATCTGATCTTGTCTTTAATTCTTGCACCATGTTATAACTAAAACAGATTGTATATAATTCCAGAACTACCCTAGCAGTACACTTCTATGGCATAGGTAGAGTAGGATTCAAGTACTTGATCCCCTAAAAGCTTGCATGAAGCTTCAAAGAAAAATTATGATAATTGTTGATTGTTTCACTTACAAATTATATGTTGTTGTTTAGACATTGAAAGAGTTCATTGGTACAGCTGAGAAAGACGTTACCTCGTTAACATCTCTATATGCAGGAGTGGTATGTGAATTAACTACAACTATCTCCTTGATTGTTGATGTTTCCATCGCCCTTGTCTTTCTGATGTTTTTTCTGCAATAATGTTTGGTGGGTGGACAGGGTAGAAATGCAGATGCACTTGCCCTTTATTTTGGTGAAGACCCTGCCCGTTGCCCTTTTGAACAAGGTACAGTTTAGATGTTACAAGCTCTGAACTTTATGACTCTTTGATGCCTGAATTCATTGTACAGAGCGATTTGTTAGGGTCTAGGAATTTGTTAGAGTTCACAAAACCTTTACCAAATACCATTGATTTCAACTACTAACTTTTTATACCTGTGGGATACCTGCTCTGATAGGCAGAGGCAGTTTTTCTTTGACTGTTCTGGATCTAAAGAGGAATGGGTTATATATGGTTCCGGACCTTCCGGTAAACTAGTGATAAAAATTGGGAAAAAAAATGAAAAATGGGAAGAGAGAGAAAAAAAAAAGTTTGGTCTGGATGTCACCTCAAAGGTTCATAGTATTTGTAATTTTCTGTGGTTATCACAATTGCATTTCGGATGTTCATACCATTACTATTTTCTAATAATGTGCTAGTAGATTTGTGAATGATCAGTCTCTATTAATAATGTGCTGGTCAGATTTGTGAATGATCACTCTCTATTTCATGTGTGCCATGTGATGGACTATAGATTGTAATCATTTATAATATTTTCTGGGCCACCCCTCTTAATTCTACAGCAACATATTATAAGTTTCTCGTTTAACATTCTTGGATTCGTTTTTCTTCTCATTTTCATAAAACTCATAGTTGAGGAAGAATTTGTTGGTTGGTGTAAATAAATGTTAGTATATATAAACTCATCTTGATTCCCGACCTTTCTATGGTCCCCAGGCTTTATCTTATCCTACAGTCTTTCATTGTTTGTCCTTTCAATGTGCTGACGCTTGGATTGATCTCTCTCTCATCTTCTGAACTGCAGTTACTGCAACTCTACTCAACTTTGTGAGGTTGTTTCGAAAAGCACACGAGGAAAACTGTAAACAGGCTGAGATGGAGAAGAAGAAAGCCGCCAAGGAAGCTGAAATGGAGAAGGCAAAGGGTCTTAACCTAACAAAGAAAAGTGAAAAACATAGCTAAAATGGTTTTCTCTGTACTCCCACGTTGAACTCAAGTTCCCACCAATCAACAGGGTCCAAGACCATGCTTGTACCGAAAGATCACGAAGCTTACACTGCTGCCACAGGCTTGCCGATTATTGCCAGGATTCTCTAATCGGTAAGCTTTCTGTGAGGATGCAAGATAATGGCAACAAGGGAGCTACTCTGGTTAGCATGAACTAGGTCGTGAAGTGCATATAGATTACACATACACGTAGGAAAGGGTGTACACAATGAAGGAACCCTTACAATGAGAGACAGGTATGATAATGACTCAACTGCATTTTGTGACCATGATCAGTCTCTTGCATCAGTTTGGACATCCAGAGGAAATGTCCAATGGTTCTTATCCAAAACAAAGAAAGAACAAAGAGAATAGAGAAACGTCCCAAGTTTAGAAATGCCTTTAGAATTGATGGGACCAAAGATATTTGGATGGTTCCTTTTGAGGTTCCATAAAATGATCTGATCTGCCTCTATTCTTGGTTTACAAACCGAAACTGGTTGCATTTTAGGTCTCGAACAGAAAGTTCTGCCATTTACGTTGTGATTGAACATGAGTCACTATGCTTTGGTAGACACCTTTGAGAAACCAAAGATTACCTTCAACTGTAAAGCGCAAATTAGGATTATATCTTCTAACACTGTACAGAGCTCTAACCTCCTTTCCCCAGGCGAGAGTATTTTCATGTAACATAGACTGGTTCTTTGGATATTCACAATTGACAGGAGACAACGCAAGAAGCCTCTGTATAAATTAAAGATAGTGGAAGAAATGAGACGCAAGAAGCCTCTGTATAAATTAAAGATAGTGGAAGAAATGAGAATGCAAGTTTAGGTGTTTTAGAACAGATAAGTAAAGGTTCGTAGGAGTCGATCAGATAGCGCTGTAGAAAGTTACTTGTTTCTTTAGTCTCTTTCTGTAACTTGCCGTTCTTTCTTCAAAATTTTGTTAGATTTCTGCCCATCTAAACAATGTGGGCACACATATTATATAGTAGATTTTGTTCATTCAGTTTCAATGAGCTCTCGCTTAATCAAATCTTGATATAGCACCGATTGTTGTTCTACCTGCTTATTGAATTCGTCCTTAAATTATCTTGGTAAGTAAAAGTGTAGGAACTGATTATAGTCCTGTATTCTGAGCACTACCACGAAAGCCTGGGAAGAAATTTATCCAAGTGAAGACGATGGTTTATACATCTAGAAGCAGGCTACAATGAAGCTCAAACTAAAGCATTCAGATTATGCAGCAGGGGATTACGTATGGGGTATATTCACCACAGGTATTAATTTCCTTTCTCCATTTATGCAGTGCCTGAGCTCACTTGATTTGCCATGGTATTTGTTAAAGTTTTATGCATGGTGTCAGTATCAACCTTATGCATGCAGACTACGTAGGTAAAGGGTCTGTGCCAAATGAAAGTTTTAGAAGATACGACACTTAACAACAGGTTTCTCAAAATTTCTCTTGCATACACTCAAATTCCTTCTGTGGAATTGCCTGCACAAATTTATCTACTCACTGCATAACCATGTTGTGATTTTAGATTGGCCTCACTTTTTAGTATGATGCATTAATTAGAGTGAATGTGTTAACATTATTTATTTTCAAGCACGCAAGATGATACCATCTGTGCGCTTTAGTGACTTTTTTAAGTGGTTCAAGAATGAAACTTCTGCAGGTTTTTTCGTTTTCTTAAAGGCGTTCTTCTTTTGGGTTTAGGCAGAACTTGATTAGCTTAAGCAGGGGTCTTGTACACATTTCTTGTTTTTCATGCCTTCTATTTTTCTGTTATTAGAATGCATGATGATGAATGCCACTAAATTTCTGCTTTCAATACTAACAGTTTGTTAGAGGAGAGCATAATAATTATGATCTCCAGTCATCTGTGTACAAGTCTGTTAGATTACTTCAGATCATGCATGGGATTGTTGTGGCCTGGGAAATCTCTCTTTGATTTTTTTCTGCTGGCCCATTTTGTTAAATAGGAAGAATATATGTTGAGCAGAGGATGCATTGTATTCCCACTATGAAAACACCTGAGTCGGTTGTGGATTTGAACGGGAGTAAACGTTAAAGTTCTCCGGAGGCGGTGAATAAGACTTGGACTCCTTGAACTCTTACCACGTTTGTCATTTTATCGGAGTTCCAGGGGATGAAAACTCATCCTCCGGGAATAAATGACAAAAGAATAAGAATATTGTTGTTAGTATTAGAAGGGAAAGAAATTGACAAACAAATTAATGAAGTCAACCAAGTCATTTGCCTACATTAATTGTATTTTAGTATAAACATATTCAGAATTTACCCTAAAATTAACTCTTCATTGTCGCGTTGAAGCTCTGACATCATCAACCATCAATTTGATAAATGGGTCTTGTTAACTTTGTGTGTCTATGCACAAGCTAAGAGCCTTTAAATATTATTATTTTTACCTTGCATTTTTCAATTTCAATGGAAATTGTAGAAAATGCTTTTACCAATTTTACCCTTCAATATTTAGTTACATAAATCACCATTATGCACTAAGTAATCTCTTGGGTGGCCGATCTTATCAATGCAAACTCTTCTCTTGTTTATGAATACAGTCTCCTCTCTCAGATTCTTCAAACAGAACATTAATTTTCCCTTTAATTGTTTTGATTGAGCAAACTAGTTTCAGTTTCAATTTTAATTTGAAAAAAGTCTAACAGACCGAAAATAAAACTAATCCAAAACTAATCAACCCCTAATGTCTCACACACCACTAACCCCCCTACTAATCCACCATTAGCACCTAAACTAATCCCTGCTAATGTGTCTACCCGGACCCAATTAGTTTTGGGTTAGTCTACTTTTCTGTCCGGGTAGAATCATTGTTTTAATTTATAATTGTACGGGTTGTTTTCAGTCTCTATCAAAGAGTAATTTCATGGATTTGGAGCGAAGCTACTTGTTGAACACCAAAGGTGAACACCAAACTTAGACACCAATAGGTGGCAATCACCTATTGGTTCCTCCCCTCCCAACCCACACCCCCATAGAAATACAGGGCCCCATGTATGGAAATGATCCAATCGGTTCATGACACCTATTGGTGTCTAAGTTTGGTGTTGACCTTTGGTGTTCAACAAGCATTTTCGGATTTGGAGCGTATAAAAGTAAGGATGCAGCAAGATGCATGGAGAATGAAGTAGGATTTGAGGAAGATGGGTTCAAAAGTATTGTTTGCTATGTTTAATTTATGAACAAAACGAGAAAGACTATCATTTGAGTGACATACAAAACAGACAAGAGAATCTCTAATATGCTAGACCCAACAATTGGAATATTAGTGGGTGACTAACTGATTGATCTAATATTTCGAAGGTTATATAAAGATTGCAATTGATATCTACTTATTTTTTTATTTTATTATTTTAAATAAAAAACAGGTAGTCTCTTTATCTTCCTTATCTTGAAATTCCATCGTCATCTCATCTCCGCCCAAACCAACTGAACTCTTTTTTTTTTTATAATAAAACCTTAATATAGAACTAAGAAAATAAGACATAGGGTTGTTCTCGCCTAGCGAGATTGAGGCGTGCCTCATTAGCTATTACATCAAAAAGAAAGCATGGAGGAGATTGCTTCATTAAAAGGTTTTCAGTTGCATGTAGCTTTTGAACTAAAGCTAATGCACTTAGATTTGCCTCCTTAGAAATTAAATTAAAAACACATCCTTTACTTTGCCTTAACCTTTCAAGGACCAGTTTCCCCGTATTGTTCCAAAGAGATCTAGTTTGCCACCGCTTTCCGCTTGTTTCTCCCATAATTATTCCTTGAATAGCTTTGCTTTGGCCCTCAATTTCTATATTAGCTTCAGTGAGTTCCATTCCCCAATTGAGTGCCGCAGTGACTGCAATGATCTCCCCTTCATCCCTGCTGAGCGCTGCCATAGTCTGAGCTCTCACTTCCCTGCAAAAACCATTAGAATATCTAGCAATTAGTGCATAACAAATAGACTGGTTTCCTGGTTTCCACTTAACAGCCAGGTTAATTTTAATCCCCATTTCACTTGGTGCTAACCAAGTTGTCTGAACATCCCTAACCAAAGTTTGTTGATGTCTAGAAAAATTTCTTTTTGGTCTATTATTGTCTATCCAAAAGTTTACAGCCCTTTTCATCACAGCCAAGGGTGATTGGTTCTGACCCTTATAAACCTTATCACATCTTGCCTTCCATATGTGCCATATCATAGCAGCACAGAAACCACTCCAGGATCCTTGATTTGAGTCCCATCCTGCTGGTTCATTCTCCCAGCTGATAATATCCAATCTTTCATTGTTGGTGTTTCTATACCTTGAGGGAAAGGACTAAAACCAGAGGCAAACCAAGTTGCTCTAGCAAAATGACACTCTATCAACATATGTTCTAAGGTTTCATTACTTCCTAAACACATATGACAGACGTTTGGCACATCTATGAACTTGGAGATTACTACTGCGCAAGAGACCATATTTTGCATACACTTATATGCAAAATTCCTAGCTCTAGGGGCTGTTTGAATAGCCCACAACTTATCCCAGTGAGAGTTTTGAATAACAGTGAAGTTGGTTAAAGCATTATATAGGGATTTAGTTGAAAAATTTCCATCTGTTTCTTGCATCCATCTGGGAGTGTCCCTGCTATTATGGTTAGTTGTTAAGCTAAGGATTGCATCAGCAGTCCTTCTATCAAAAGAATTTCTAATCAGATTTGACTTCCAAGAGTGAGTTGACTGATCAATGAGATCCTTAACGTATATTAGGTCTGTGCCTAAAGTAGATTCCGGTACAGGAAAAATACCTGGTATCCACCTATCATTCCTGATTTTGGTTAAGTTACCATTGCCTATTTCCCAAAAACAGTAAGGCTTGATATAACTCAGTCCTTTTTGAATACATGTCCACATCCAAGAGCCTGTTTTATTGATCTTAGCATCTAAAGGGTGAGAAGCGTTTCTGAAGTATTTATTTTTCAGAAGAATTGCCCAAGGCGCTTCTGGGTTGGAAACCAAATTCCAAGCTAATCTTCCTAATTGGGCTTTATTATTGGCCTTTAGATCCCTAAATCCTAAACCTCCTAAATTAGTTGGTTTGCATAAAGCATCCCACGCTTTTAGGATTAAATCTCTTTTACCTTCCTTTTTTCCCCACCAGAATTTCCTCTGTAGCGAAATGAGTTGGTCGGTAGTTTCCACTGGGAGTTTAAAACATCCCATTTGATAAATTGGAACTGACTCAAGAGTGTGTTTAACCGCTATGGTTCTAGCTGCTTGAGTGAGTTGTCTTCCTTTCCAGTTTTGAAGTCTTCCTTTGAAACGTTTAACCATAGAGTCAAAACATTTAATTTTTGACTCAGAGGTGAACATAGGAGTGCCTAGGTATGTTTCTCCCGAATTGATTTTCCTCACTTTTAAAATACTCATTATCAGTTTGCCAAATTTATTTGGGAAGTTTTTACTAAAAAAATTCTTGATTTCTGGAAGTTTATACTCTGACCCGAAGCCTCACAAAAGCAATTCAAGATTTTGAGGAGGTTTCTAGCTTCGACTAAACTAGCATGAGTGAAAATAATGCAATCATCCGCAAAAAGCAGATGAGAGATAGGAATACTTTCTCTAGCAACTTTAATACCATGTATCAAACCTCGGTTTTCACCCTGCTTTAATAACCTTGTAAGACCTTCCATACAGAGTAAGAATAGATAGGGAGACAAGGGGTCTCCCTGTCTAATTCCTCTAGAAGGGTTGAAGAATTCACCTGCAACTCCGTTGCAGAGGACAGCTATTGCTGGAGTGCTAATGCATTGGTTAATTAAGTTACACCAATCCTCAGAGAAGCCCAACTTATTCATTATATTCATAAGATAAGTCCAACTAACTCTATCAAAAGCTTTACTCATGTCTAGTTTTAATCCCATTAAACCTACTAGTTTTTTCTTTTTTTTAAATTTATGCATTGTGTGGATTAATTCCTGGGACATGACAATATTGTCCGTTATCCTTCTATTTTTCATGAATGCAGATTGAAAAGGAGAAATTATTCTAGAAAGGATAGGCCTAATTCTGTTTGCTAAGATTTTTGAAATAATTTTATAAGTTGTATTACATAAGCTAATTGGTCTAAAGTCACTAGGGGTAACTGGATTATCTATTTTGGGAATTAAAGTTAGAAAAGTGGTGTTGATTTCTTTCAGAAGGTGTTTGGTTTGGAAAAATTGTTGAACCATAAGGGTTACATCTAGTTGGATCAATGGCCACTGGTGAGTGAAGAATTTGACATTGAATCCATCAGGACCTGGGGATTTATCCGATGCTAGAGCTTTAACTACTTTAGTAATTTCTAGACTTGAAGGAATGGCTGTAAGGAAATTGTTTTCATTAGGTGTGACTTCAGACTGAAAAAGATTTAGATAATCCTCGTTAGATGAGGTGAAAGGTTCATTAGCTATATTCTTAAAGTGATTAGTCAGAGAATCAGAAATATCCCTATGTTTGGTATGAGTTATTCCACTAGCATCAGTTATAGTTGTTATACACATTTTCCTTCTTCTATTTAGCGTACAACTGTGAAAAAATTTAGTATTTCTATCTCCAAATTGAATGTGATTATCTTTACATTTTTCCTTCCATATCTTTTCCTCCTGGTCATATAAAATTTCTAGATCACCTATGTTATTTTCTATTTCTTGATCCTTATCTCCTAGACTATTACTAGCATGAAGTCTATTTATCTTATCTAAGATATTTTTAATGTTTGTTTGTATCATCCCAAATACTTCTTTGTTCCATTTTATAAGATCTTTTTTTACCAGCTTTAATTTACTTACTACAATGTATTGAGGTGATCCTCTGATGGTTGAGTCCCAACATTGTTGAATATGTTAGGGCATTGTCCGGTCAAACCCACTAGCGTTGGTATGTCAAGCTAGTTGTCAGTTTTAGGTGTCAAAATTCAATTCTTGATTTAGCCTACTAGAGTTTAGATTTCGGAAATGGGATATAGACAGAGTAGTAGAGACCTTGAAGACGAAGACTGTGAAGACAAAGAAGACATCAATTATTCTTCATCGACAAAAGGTTAGTAGGAGTTATGACTTTATGGATATTCTTCTATTTCTACTTTCTCTATTCTTTCGAAATATAGTCGACTACTTTAGTAGTAATGTAGCGATTGAGATCGTGTTCTTGTGTAACATGGCTTTATGTCATGACCAGTATTTGATCCCACGAATACTGTGAATCAGGAATGCATGAGATAGATTCGACGCCATGTGTCCATTACAATGGTTTGCTTGCAAACTGTTATGTTGGATATGGATGAATCTAAGGAGTACTCTTGAGCAAAGAGTCTGTGGATCACAGCTGAGGACGTTCTCACATCTAAGTTCTGGCTCAGCCCAGTCCTTCCAGCGGATTCTGAATTTGACCTAATTTGACCGGGGACAGTACCCGAACCGGTTTGCGTACCTGGAGCTGAAAATCTTCTGTGTCCCATTTGTTCACGTACCAGTACGTGAACCTGACACGGAG
>JAJJMA010229865.1:2771-16166 GCA_023529015.1 Papaver nudicaule
ATTTGAGATTTAACATATTTCTTGTCATAATAACAAAACCAAGGGTTTCCAAGCATACATCAAAAGAGCTATTACTTAGAGTTCGGTAGGTTGTAAAAAGTATGCCTATGTTATCATCCTTCCCTGATTCACAAAAGCCGGAAGAGACCCAGTTAAATATATTATACTACCTTGAAGTTAACCTTTCATTTACATCATCCTTGTTCTGGTAAGTCCTTACTAACAACCTGCATACACCAAAATAAAAATACATATCATTAAAACTTACTAGCTTCGGGATAACTTCCTACTTGATTTCAAAGCAAGCAAACATATCATTATACTAAATTGCATATAACACCCGGCATCTACAGCATACTCAAATCCTAAATCTGTCACATAAAATAGGCACTAAACAATATGCACTCTACTATGTTTGGCAATCACTGCATTGCACTAAACAATAGGCATTCACATGTTATTCTTGGACCAAAGCATATGCAGCAGTAACCTAGGATTCAACCCTTCAGTCATCATAAAACCCTAGTATAAAAAATTCACAAATTCAGAAGAATAAGCAGTGGATCACCTTCTAATTGGTAACGTCTTGTGTTTCAGAATCAAATTCATCTTGAACGATACTAATCTCCTTGACAAATTTCTCAATTAACTCCCCATCATTACTCAACTCGACCACTCTTTTCCATTTCTCAGTTGTTTGAAGTTCAACTACTATTGTCATCGGAGCTGGAGGTACGATAGCAGGGGCTGGTGGCAAAATCGCAGGAGGTGGTGCAGAACGTGACAGGACTTTCAGAGTTATTATTTGTACAGCAGATAAAAAAGCAAATCCTCCAGCAATAGCTAACCCTAGAAAACCAACGCCTTCCTTAACACCATTACCGATACTAATAGCAAGATGATCTCTGGCAGGTGCCATTATCTCTTCATTTTTTACAACACCTTTCAGATGATGTGCCAGTGACAGAAAATTTCCCATCTTCAAAACGGAGAATTTTGAGACGACCTGTGTAGGAAAATTTTGAGCTGGAGAATTTTGAGAGACGAAAAGGGGAAAGTGATTTCTTCTAGGCATATATATATGATGTCTGACCCTTAGATTACTTTCAGTTTTGATCTAACGGTTAATAAAAAACATAAGATGTGTGAGTGGATCTTTCCTTTTATAAGACCTTTTCTACCCTTAGGAAACCCTAAAAGAATGAATGTGGACTTTTGAGAAACCCTAAAAGAATGAATGTGGTTTATGTTACAATGGACCCAAGCCCAAAAGTGTTCTTTCAAATAATATATTTCTCTCCGACATAAGTTTGTCGGCACGACCGAATCTGTGTCGCCTGACTAATGTGCAATCATTCAATAGTTACATCCAATGGCTATATTTGAGTCCTTACGAATACTCACCATTTCTACAATTCAAATTACACATTTTTTATACTACCTTTTTCATTACTTCTCTCACATTCGAGATTTATTTATTTTTTGTAAAATGGCTTAAACTTCTCAACTTGGTAAACTTAAATTCCCGAAGTTTTCGTCCAAAGTTTAGATTTGTAATAATTATGTACACCTTTAAAGAGATTTTTCCTATGGCAGAACAGTTTGGGCAAACTTTTGGCTAAAAAAACAAAAATTGACCAATTCTGCGCAGATGGTGTAAAGGTTAATAATCATGCTAGAGAAGGTGAAAAAGCGGGGGTGCCCGAATACACCACTAACTTTTTAGTTCGTGAACTATGTGAAAAACTCGTACGATCTCAAAATTTAATTTCCAAGTCTTTAACCTGAGTTGAGTCTAGTTTAAACTTGATCTTTGTTTCAAGATTTTAATTCCTACAAAGACTAGTCTTAAAAAATCTTTATTTAAGATTTGGAATTAACTGCGGGTTGATAATAATGTACAACTTGCCTTTATTCTAATAATAATGGATCAGAGAATTATAATGCAGAAACCAAAGTAAAGCAAGACACCAAGAGTTATGTTAGCGAGGAAATTGTTATCTGGCAGAAAAATCCTGGGACCTCTTCCAGTTTTAAACACCACAAAGTATTATGCCGCTACAAACATTAGCGCACTATAATACTTCAGGTTGGAATGTAGTTGAGACTAAATTGACCCTCCAAGTGATTCAATTACCTCCGTACCCCTTATGTTATTTGAATCTCGCAAGACCCTGCGCACTTGTTTTTTTTTAATCGGCGTCCTTTAAACGGAGAATAATGTGTACTCGATCTGTTCTTCAACAAAAAATACTTAAAGTGACTTCCTTTAGATATAATCAATGCTATACGGATATATCTTTACGAATTAGGGCAGTCACGTAAATGATGCCTAACTCGTCTTTATCTCAAAAGTGAAGAATTAGGCTTAACTCTCACACTAATGGGATTATTGGAACTTATTATAACAACGTGCGGTCGTACATAATTTCTATCAGTCTTGTAGTTGATTGATTGTTCTTGAATGGCCTTATATAATATGAGAAGGACCTTGGATAAACAAGAACCAATACCCCAATAGTACCTACATGTGATCACAATCCTCGAGTGCAGTCTTTCAATAGTCGTAGGACGATTCCCGAAGGAAGTATGCCTATAAAAAATGACTTCTTAAACAATGAGTATACTTCCAAGTGTCGAGGATTTTGAAGAATTCCTTAGAGTATTTTGGTGTGTTGTTTCGTTTTAGGATTCCTCTATTTATAATATTCAATAAGGCTACGTTGCTTAGGAATAAAGCAACGATTGCTTGAGATGGCAGTAAGTTCATGAACCGTGTATACCGACTCGTTACTTTTTTGCACTCCAAGTCTTCAAAACGTAGAAAACTTAATTAGAGTTTAATGACACCAAGCAGTTTGGTAGAGTTTAACTACTTCAAGAGTTTAGTCTCAAAACAAGTTGTGAAAGAACAAAACTTTTCGTTACAATCATGATTCAACGATACAATCCCATGTGTGCAAGTGCGCTTTAATGAACCATTAAGAAGGTGGACGCGAACCATATACATATATAGAAGTTAATGGCTAAGTTCACGTCATAGTGAGAGGAGTTTAAATCTGACTAAACCTCATTTAGTTCGCGAATTGGAAAATCATTTCGCGAACAAAACCACTTTTGGAGTTCGGAGGAACTTATGCCTTACTAGTACGCGAACCATAACACTTTGTATCTCAGGAGAATCCTGACTTCCAGGGTATGCAAACTGAAAGTTTTATTAGAGTCAGTTGTACGGATTGTATTAAGGTACGCGAACAGGAAACCATTTGATATGAACTTTTAATTTGTTTACTCGAGTTATGAGCATTCTCAAAGATCCAATATACTCGAAATTTTGATTCGCAAGCAAACCATCTTTATAACCCTATATACGAAATTAAGATATCTATGAGTCTTTCCAATAGGATTTTGTCTTAATAACTATGAATACCAAAGTTATCGACTATGTTTTGAATGATAGATAAGTAGAATAATAAGAGTCCATAATGTCACAACTCTCATTCACCTTTGTTGATGAAGATGTAAAGATCTCTTGGTGTGGTTTTCGGTCTTCGCCTTCAAAGTCTCAACTACTTGTAGTTTTCATCATCAGCAGTAGTTAAAGCAAATATGTCATCATCAACATGGATAATGGAAGCAAAATCATCAGCAAAATGATTGTTCTTCCACTATCTATTTAGTTGTTCTTCATCAGCGGTATCTACAATACCGAGGAAGAAGTTTTGTATAAGCTTGATGATATAACCATACAAGTATGGAGCTATCAGATATATATATAAGACAATTTGAGGTGTCTTTATATGATCAGTTCAGATTAGAATGACGTCTATTTATATGACTGCATGAGTTGCGTTTTACAACAACCAAGAGGACAAACCCATACTGAACATAATATCCTCACATATGGATATAGGTTTAGTTTTAGCTGACTAATAAGCTTACAATCAACAAGAAAATCTTAAATAAAGCTCCCAATCAAAACGACAAAAGTTGACAACTATAAATATGTCGCCTTACAGTGGCCAATCATATTATGAGAAACGACCAACTTTTCACTTGTTCATGTAAACATGTAATAGCAGAAACGGCCAACTTTTCCAAGTGGCAGATATGATTTGGTACTTTATTAAGTCGTTATCTGACGGAGATAATAATCTCCCACATAAGGATAAGTTATTACCTACGCAAGAATCCAATTAGTATTTGGTCCACTGGGAAAAGACCTGAATACCTAATGTCGTAAAAATACTACCATCTCAAATACACTTCCAAAGTTAATCTGATTGACAACATAACTTTGAAATGTTATCTTTAACTTTTCCTAGATTCCTGAAGATAAGAATGGAATTTTATTTAGGTGGAAGAAGAACTTAAAAAGACGAGGGTACCGAGTACACCACCAATCTTTTATTTTAGTCCACCTATGTCAAATCTTAACCGGTTCCTGTAATCAAGAACACAAGAACAAGATCTTCTTCAGATCTGATTGATTCACACGAGGGAATCAATACAAGAATCCGAAAGACTATGTCAACCAACCAAGTACGATACTTTCATTATAAATGATGACTCAAATATAATGCGGAAGTAAAGTAAAGTACACACAAGATTTTGTTAACGAGGAAGCTACAAACTCGTAGAAAAACCCCGGGACCTAGTCTAGTTTTGAATACTATTAATAATTCGCCAACACACCTACTCTCAGACTTCCGACTAGCTGGTGCAAACAATATGACCCTAATACGACTATTAGTCACAAAGATTTCCCCTCGGTATTCCTACGCCTCCAACCACAGCAAAGTGGTCACGCACATGTACTCCCCTACGCAAGCAGACGTCCTTTACTATCTTACGCAAGAGTTTCCTCACAGCCTGTCGCGAGGACTATCTCTACCCAACCTCCAATCGGACGATTACAACCTTATGGACAACAACCAAATAGCGGCAGGTCAAATCGCTAGATGATATCCTTGGTAACTAACATATATTTCACCGAAGTCTTTTCACACCAAGAGAGAGGATATTGAGCTTACTTAGGCAATAAACACCTCGAGATATCAATCAAGGTTTCAAAACCTAAACTCCCGAAAGAGCAACCTTGTCGTTCCAGTTGGAATCAAGCAGATAGCTGTAGCAAGTACGATATGATATGACCGTGAAGAACGATGTACCTGCAAAGAACAAATCCAATAACAACGATATTGATTCCACTCAATATCTATAGTTTAGGCACACAAACCGAAAGCGGCTTGCTGACAAATCCAGGTTAATAGATAAAGAGTATGTTCTAATCACAACGATCTTGAGTGGCCTTATAGCAGAAGAGAATGACCATAGAATAAACAAGATCGCAAGGTTTGATAGACGTGATAGAACAGAACACAAGTACAATACAAAAAATACTAGTAAACATAAACTAGTTTCCCGTAAGAGGTACTTCTAGGCTTCTCGAATCAGGGTTCTAAATCCTACCAAAATCTTCCACAACCTAAAGCTAAACTCTCTCATGACTTCACCTAATTGTGTGTTGTTTAGCGGTCAAGTTTTGATCACTAAAGTTGACAACTAAGCTTGACATACCAACACTTATCGAGTCATGCTCTAACAGAACTGAAAGACGAGGGTACCGTGTACACCACCAAATCTTTTAGTTAACCTATAAGATTCACCTTGAACGATTCTTGTATTATAAGAACGCGAGAACAAGGCGGCTTTTCTAATTGATTGATTCATAATAGGTGGAATCAATATACAAGATAACAAAAGGCTTATATTAACGTACAAGTATAGTACTTTAATTATATATGATAAATCAAATATAAGCGGAAATTAAAGTAAAATACAACAAGAATTTTGTTAACGAGGAAACTACAAACTCGTAGAAAAACCCCAGGACCTAGTCCAGTTTCGTGTACTCTTAAAAATTAAACCGCCAACACACATATTCTCAGACTTAGGACTAGTTCGTTAAAATAATATCAACCTAATACGAGTATTAGTCACAAAGCTTCCCCTAAGTATCTATATGCCTCTAACCACATCAAGGTGATCACGCACATTTACTCCCCTTGAGAAAATAGACGCCATTTACTATATTTCCCAAGAGTTGCTCCATAGTCATTCCTAAAGACTATCGCTACCCAACGTCCAATCAAACGGCTAAAACCTTTACCGAAAACTACCACAATATACCGGAAGATCAGCCACTATATGATAACCTTGGAAACTCAACAGATATTTGGCAGGAGCAATTTTACACCAAGTTGAAGGGTCTCAATAGATAATACAGTATCCCTTCAGTATCAACAAGGTCTGAATCAAAGTTCTGATATACAATAAACACAAACTTGTTTTCCCAGTCGAATCAAGCAATTTTGGATGCGCATGACGTGATACCTCGAATGAACAAAGTACCTGCAAATATAACAAATCCTTGATTCTTGGTCGATATATATTTGTTTGCCACACGATTTGATAGCAATTCGCTTAGAAACCCAGGTCAATATACTTCGACTCAGTTCTATCCCTACGATCTTGAGTGGCCTTATAGCAGAAGAGAAGGACTTTCAGAATTGACAAGATCGTATACAGAAAAAAAAAATAGAACACAAGTACACTACAAAGAAAAACTTAGTTTCCCTTGAAAGGTACTTCTAACTTCTCGATCCCAGAGAAGATTTTCACTGCTCCTGGCAAGGACAGAGCCTCGTCACGACTAACAGAACATCGGTATCTCAAGTTCTCTTAAGAACTTGATAGAGGGATAAAGCTTTAGGAGTGATACCTTTCCTATTTATAGACCAAGACTTAGCTTTGAAATAAGGCTAACATAGTTTGAAATCTTCCTTGGCACATCTCATGATGAACACATGTCCGAAACGCCTTATATGGAAATCCCAATACCGAAATTAAAAGGTGTTAATGCTTAACCATTTATCATTTAATAATAAGATATTTTATTAAATGCATTTGTGAAAATCATTCAAAGTGAATAATATGCTTAAGATATATTGGATACTTCGTAAATATATACACAAGAGAAGTATTGCGCATGCCATATATACTCCCTGGGAAAAGTTACATTTCGGATTCTTGTCCAAATACCGAAAGCAATCTTAAGCTATTATTTCTTCCAAGTTAGTTCATTATGTCGACATAAGACTTAAAATGTCGACACTGACATTCTTCAGGTGGCTTGAAAAGAAAGTTTGAAGTGTAAGGGGATCTCATGCATGGTAAAAGCCACGAATGTAAGTCTTGAGTGTAAATAAGGCTTCAATTTACACCATGAATAAACATTTTAGAACGGCACTATGAATCATACAATAAATGATATATCGTTAATGTACAGCATATGATTAATGCAAGCAAATAGCATGTTGTTCCCACCAGAATTCTCGATTCCGATATAATATCTTCGTTAATGATATCCGAGAATTCTTACAAACTCCACCAGAGTGTGTCTGTACCAGTAGTATTTAATCGATACAGAGATTGCAATTTAAACACTTAGTGTAACGATTAGAAAATCATGTATCACATAGACACAACATTCTAATTATGACTTAACTTATTATTACCAGTTGTTGTACATTTATAGTTAGAATTTACAACTACCAAACTGTAGTAATCAAACTCTTTATTAATCATTTCAGCGCAAACCAAAAAGGTTAAGTTTGAACTCAAAATATTGTTTCCTGAGAAACCTAGAATTAGGTTTCGAACACTATATCTCATTTGACTAAAACCTTGGTTTAGGTTTCGAATTCTAAAGTACATATGAGAGAAACCTTAGTTTAGGTTTCAGACCCTAAATGTCATATAGTCGGAACTAAATGTTCAATTTTGAAACCTAGATTTCCTGATTAACAAAACCTAGATTTAGGTTTTGAACCATGGTTTCAATATTAATTTCAAAACTCTCGTTAGGTATCGAACTTAAGAGGTCATGTGGTCAAAGACATATTATTTATTTATTTAGATTTTTTGTATTTGAACGCTAAGATAGTTGACCCAGTCCACATAAACGGGTCCTTAGTGCACACATCCTAAAGTCACACTTTTCATGGTCTCGAGACGCGAGTATATGTATACCACACAAACAATGTTTGAAACTCTAGTTTTCTTTTGGACAAAACCTAATATTGAGGTTTCGAACTCTTATTAGCTTATGGTAGAACCAAGGCATGGTTTCGGATCTTAAAGTTATTCAACCAAAACCTAAGGCTTAGGTTTCGAACTCTAAACACCATAAAGAAGAAAACTAAAAAAATTATTCTGTACTTTTCGTGTTGTCTCTATATGCCAATCTAATCGTCGCATGTCGATCAATAATGATTACGGTCTCTAGGAAAGTCAAAGATAGATATAGCTTGTCTGAGCATACTCGATCAACCACACTGGGCGTTGGTATGTCAAGCTTGGTTGTCATAATTTAGTGTTCAAAACTCGTACACTTGAACATGTCTACTAATAGTCAGACTTCACTAGGTTAGACAGTTAGGTAGAATATGGATGGTATATCTGGAAGACTGATCAAGAACTGGAGATGAATGAAGAACAAATGATAGTATCCCCCTTCAGCAAAAAGGTTAGTCCTTCTAGACACTATGATTCCAGTGGTCATCCACTCTGAGCTGAACCATTACTCTAATCGAAGCTTGTGACTGTTAGTACATTTGACAGTGTCTATGAACGCTCTTCTCCTGAGTTCCATGACCTGAAAGCATTTCTTAAATGGAGTCTTCTTATTATACTCCAATCATGCATTCCTCGAACAAATTCAACACAAGTTTTTAGGAATTTTGTATTATGAGTAGTAGTTCATGGTGAATAGCTTTATGAAGTTCATCTTCATTTCCTGAATGCCTGCATTAATATTGATAAGGGTTTTTAATCCGACTATATTGTGCATCCAGAGTGCTAGTGATTTTCAGAATGCAACAAAGCCAGTTTCTAGTTTTGCATGGACTATAAATCAATCACCATGCAACGAAATTGATTACCATTGCTAGGTATCCAATTCCAATGCTAGGATTCGATTTCTTTTATTAGAAATCAATCCATTATAGCTTGGATCGATTATCATTGTCAAGGTATCCATTTCCAAAGCTAGGATTCGATTCCATTAATTGGTAATCAATCTGCTTGATGCCTGGATCGATTACCATATGGTGGATTCGATCTCCCTTAAGTTAGGAATGAATTTATGCTTTTAGAAATCGATCTCCTAATGGTAGTAGATCGAACACCAATGCCATAAATCGATTTACACACATGTGGTATGCATTTCACTAGTTTGTAATCAATCCACTTTGAGATTGGGGTATCGATTTCACTATAATGTGTAATCAATCTCCATTAAGAAGTATATTGATTTCCCTAACTAGGAATCAATACACTTTACATAAGGAATCGATCCCTCTATATTGAAATGGATCTCATTGTCCACATTTCATTTCTTGCACTTGCAAATGGAATATGAAGACTATTCATCAATCATACTATGTGCTTCAATGATCTAGAATTCATTACATGACACAATAAGGCATACCTTCAAATTGCGGCAATGTTCTATTGCTTAGCTTAATTCAAATTAATCCATCCCTTCCACCTAGATAATTCCATTCCTTTCTTTTGGAATCTATGATCAAGTTAATGAAAACATTCAAAGCTTATGTTGTCATCATGTTAACTTTGGAAGAAGTACTTTGATACTAGGCTAAACAGGTTTTGTCCTAGAAAACGAGTGCCAAGTAGAACCGATTCTATGGACGATTATCATAAGAGTATCAAGTAATTCAATGCTACAATAACTAAAACCTTGTATTCATATATTGTTTTCAACATTTGAAGTCAAAGGTATTAAAGTCCGCATTAAATTCCATTAATGCGGAATTGAATGCTTAATGTTTCAGACTTTTCCTTTGCCAAACAGCGCCTTAGTCGAAACACTATAAAAGGAGATGCATTTTCTTCTTCAAGCTTTGTCCTTCTAGCATTTCTTCTTTGCTAGAATACCAACTAGAGTTCTTCGAGTTTTATACTCGTTTTAACAAGTTGATTTTGGAAAGGCTTCCAACTGGACCAAGTAGCCTAAGAGCTATCACATTGATTGTAATCGACCATCTCCATATCTACATAGATCACCTTTTTTATTTTATGTCAATGCTCTTCTGATATCATTGACACTCAAGGTGTGTTGTAGAGTTTTTGGAGCGAGACTTCTATTAACCTGTATTTGTAATCGAAACGTTGTTTTCGTGTGCCAAACCGATAGACTCTAGAAGTGGAATCAAGTTGTTTATTTGGATTTGTTTATATTGCTAAAGTTTCTTGATTATCCTCAAAAACACCTTTGTATCCATTAAAGGACTTGATTGAATCTGGGACAAGAACAAGTATTTTATTTGATTAATATCATAGACATAAAAAACTTGTTCAAATCAAACAGTTTATTAATATAAACATAATAGGATTGATTCAGTATGATAGCACTACCTCACTTGAATTGTGATATTTGGTTGAATACCATTTGATTGGATCTAAGGCTTTGGTTCATTACCGTATTGATCTATTGTCTCAGAAGGGAATATAATTGTCTGATTGGAGGTCAGGTAGCGACAGTCTTTACGAAGGACTGTGAAGCAACTCTTGGATTGGAGGTTCAAGGGATTACATCTGAGGGATCACTATCGTGATTGGAGACGCAGCAATACTGAGCAGAAGCATTTGATTGTCGTTAATTGAATCAAGTGTTTATCCATGGTGACCGAAGTCTGACAGTAGGCGTGTATGGTGTATTAATTCTTAAGAGTATTCATTTTGGTCTGGACGAGGTCCCGGGGTTTTTCTGCTGGATTGCAGTTTCCTCGTTAATAAAATCTTGTGTATGTGATTTACATTTTGCTTTATACATGTATATCATTTATATCGTAAATAACCGTATGTTAACAATAGCTTTTTTGTAACTTGTATTGATTCCCGTTTGTGTGAATTAATCAGTACAAAAAGAGACTTTGGTAATTCAACTTTAATTCCGCAAAGGTTATACAAAGTTGTCTATATAGGTTGTTGGTGAAAAAGGATTTAGTGGTGTACTTGGTACCCTCGCCTTTTCAGTTGGTATTAGAGAAGGCAATCACTTAAAAGAACTAACAGTCCGTTTTTTGAGGCGATCCAACCTATAATCATGAGTTCTATTATCGAGCACTCTGCGCTAAAGAGCTCAGTTAACAATACACAAGATTTCATCAACCTTGAATGTGCCAATGTTGCAATAGTCTCTCCAACTTCCTCATCTGAGAATTTCATGAACTCTTTCGAATTTATTGGATCATATGATAATGGAGATAAATACTTATGCTCGGATACTACAGACTCCGAAATTGAAAAAGAGGTTGCACTCAGAATTGTCGTGCTTATGAGACCTCTAAATAATCTCTCTTTGGAAAATAAGAGATTGAAATCAACTATGAGGGAGTTACTTCAAAAAGTTAATATTAAGAAAATGCAACTGAATGAAACGTTATCTCTCTTCGAAAAAAAATCAAGACATTTGATGAAGCTATGAGCATTGCCTTAAAAAATAATGCAACCGAACTGCATAAGAATAATGAGGAGTTTCTCAAAATGATGGAAAAGAGAAAACTCTATGTTGACAATCAGATCTATTTGTTAACAAGGGAAAGAGAGTTTGTTGAGAAAACTCAGAATACTCTTCATACCGCCCTTAATATTATTTCGGTATTAGACAGACTTGTCAAGTGGAAAGAGATGGATATCTCCTATGGAACCTTTGGACAACTTGCTGACATCACATTGTAAACTCTTTTCACTAGTGATCGTCCTAGCATTGAATTGTCAAAAGATGCTCAAAAGGTTTCAAGTAACCATGTTGATCTTTCTGCTGATAACCCTGATCAAAATTCTGTTAAGATCTACACTAGTGAGAAACAGAATAAACATTAAAAAAAATCTTATCGGAAACAAGAGGAAACCGGTGCATCAAAGGGATAAGACCTTGATCAAAATCCTTGACACCCTAGACTGTTTTCAACGTGATATAAAAAGTCTAATGAGATATGCGCACTGCTCCACAATTTGCAAATATCATTCCACATCTTGTGAAGACACCTGTACTGCTAAACCTTCCAATGCAACATGTCATCTGAATCCTCAAAAATGATCACAGAGAACTTCTGTTAAAACTGACATAATTGCACCTACTGATGAAAAACCTCCTGCTAAATCAGTATAAAAGGATAAAGGAAAAAATAAGAACAATGACTCTTTAGGAAGCAACCAGGAAAATGTGATTGACAACTTGGTCATCAAATTACTGAAGGAGCAGTTTCGGAAAAATACAGGAGAGAGCTCTAGTCAAGCCAATCTCAAACCAGTCAAGAAAAATGAAAAAGGTTCTTCAATCAAGAAATACCACACTCCAAGTCTCTGTAAGGAACATAAAAAATTTATTACCAATACAAACTAATTTTATTGAGTTGTGCACCCTTACACTTGTGCTCTATTTGAGTAAGGAAGCACAATAAACTGAGCACTATAGAATCAACTGCAGATTGTATAATAAATTCAAATACCTTCTCGTGTTGTGGATAATTTTTGTAAGAATTATAAAAATAGGATATTTAATTTTGGAGAATGTATCTGTTGAAAAAAGAATTCAAAAAGAAAATTGGTCACAATGTTGTGTTTACCATTAGATCTTTTTAAAAGAACCTTTGTCATAAATACAATCTTAAATGCAAAATTCCCTTTTGCTTCTTAAATGAAAAATTTGTATCTTGATAATTAAAAAAAAAACTTTATGAGTCGGGTCATATATAAATGAGCAATATCTTAGTACAATTCATTCTTGACTATCTCTTGGTAAGAGAAGGAGCCTTCAAATGGATAACGCTGAGAACGTTACCGACTGTGAATCCGAAGTCATTTCTGATGAAGATTTTGATTGGCTCAAGGAAGCACCTGACACAACCTGCTTCTTTGTATACGAGGATGAAGGCGATAATGCCTGAATGGTTTCAACCGAACACATGTTCAACCTTCTGATGGAATTCGAAACCATGAAAGACCAAGTTGTTGCCAACACCGTTGCAATTGAAGAGGTAAAACAAAGGATTAATCAAACATGTGACGATACATAAAAGGTTAAGGAGATGATCCGAAACCTCTCTTGCAAAGAGTGCCTTCATGCTGATACGTCTGACAAGCACTCTGAATGTTATTGTATCTGATTATCTTTATGAATTCAAAAGACCAGTTGTAATCTTTTGAATATTTGTCTATCAATAACCTTTCATTATGAAAAATTATGAGTTTATCATTTTGTTAGGGCATTGTCCGGTCAAACCCACTAGCGTTGGTATGTCAAGC
>JAJJMA010229868.1:0-10867 GCA_023529015.1 Papaver nudicaule
TTATCTTATTGACTCATTGAGGATCGTTAGATGGAACACAAAAGGTATTTATGTTTTACACAAGTCCATCTAAGAGATAAAGGAGTTTGGAATTTGACTCAGAGTGAAATTCTAAAAAGAATAAACTCTTAATTCGACTACCAGTGAAATCTCCATGTCAGGTTCACGTACTGGTACGTGAACAAATAAGACACAGGAGAATTTCAGGCTCAGGTACGCAAACCGGTTCGGGAACCGTCCGCAGGTCAAATTAGGTCAAATCCGGATTCCGCTGGAAGTACTGGGCTGAGCCAGAACTTAGACGTAAGAACGTCCTCAGCTGTGATCCACAGGCTCTTTGCTCAAGAGTACTCCTTTAGATTCATCCATATCCAACATAACAGTTTGCAAGCAAACCATTGTAATGGACATATGGTGTCGAATCTATCTCATTCATTCTTGATTCACAGTATTCGTGGGATCAAATACTGGTCATGACATAAAGCCATGTTACACATGAACACGATCTCAATCGCTATTACTACTAAAGTAGTCGACTATATTTCGAAAGAATAGAGAAAGTAGAAATAGAAGAATATCCATAAAGTCATAACTCCTACTAACCTTTTGTCGATGAAGAATAATTGATGTCTTCTTTGTCTTCACAGTCTTCGTCTTCAAGGTCTCTACTACTCTGTCTATATCCCATTTCCGAAATCTAAACTCTAGTAGGCTAAATCAAGAATTGAATTTTGACACCTAAAACTGACAACTAGCTTGACATACCAACGCTAGTGGGTTTGACCGGACAATGCCCTAACAATTTGTTTGATATTGTTGTTTGGAGATTTGTTTTCATAAGAATCGACTTATAAATGTTAACTAATAACTGATTTGTACCAATTCAAAGTGAAATTTGTTTGATCCTCAACTTTAGGAAAGTAATTGAGTTAGAATCTTCTTTGAACACCAAACCACTGCCGAACTTGCCATACTATAAGTCAGGATCTTTCACAGAACCACTGACTCTATCCCTTTATGAAAAATTCTAGGAAGAATCCTTGTAGAACCTTAAAAGAATCTTAAAAGAACCCACTTTGGCCAAGTTTGAGTTACAATCTTCCTCTGAACTCCAAAGAACTCACTAAAATAGTAATTTTTTTGAGACGGTTTTGTTGTTTCCGTAGAAAATTGTAATATAGGTGAGACGGTTTTTTTATTCCGTGGAAAATACTAATGTAGCCGAGACGGTTTTGTTGTTTCCGTCGAAAATAATGATATTTCTGAGACGGTTTTGTTTTCTCCGTTGAAAAATAGTGTTTTATTTGAGAATCTTCCTCTGAACTCCAAACCAATCCCTAATTTGCCATACTCTGAGCCAGGCTCTTCCAGAGTAGCACTGATCCTATCCAGAAATGGCAAATTCAAGGTGGAATCCTTGTAGAACCATAAAGGAACCCATTTTGGGCAAGTGAGAGTTACAATCTTCCTCTGAACTCCATATCAAATCCCTAATGGCAGTGGAAAATAACAAGGTATGAGACGGTTTTGTTGTTTCCGTTGAAAATAGTGATGTAGTTGAGACGTTTTTGTTGTTTCCGTTGAAAATAGTGATGTAGTTGAACTCTGAACTCCATACCGCTCCCTAGATCATGTGTCTCTGAGCCAGGATCTTCCAAAGTTGCACTGATCCTATCCATTTATGGCTGGAATCCTTGTAGAAGCATAAAGGAACCCATTTTTGGCAAGTTTGAGTAATCTTCCTATGGACATATATGCCACTAGGACGGTTTCATTGTTTTTCTTCCCAAACCCCTTGGGCCTAAAGCAGCAGTTTTGTTTTTTAAACGAAAAGAAAATTACATTACTGAGCAAAGGATTTACAAGATAACTGATTTTCCCTGATTACATTAAGCTGACTAGCAAGGATATCTGAATACATAAAAGATCTTCCAGTTTTCCTGCATATTTCTGCCAGTATACAAAAAAGAAACAAAAAAGCCCACACTTCCAGTTCTGAATACAACTCTGACTAAAGAAACAAAAAATGGGTCATAGTTGATACAATCAGAGGTAAGAGTATCTAGGTTAATCACAGTTATGAAAGCGCACACACAATCAAAATTAAGACATTCAGTGTGTGCGCCATATCCATAACTACTGGTAATACAACCAGTTTCCCCAAAATATCCCAAGATATACAAAAAATTATGTTTATACACACATATATTAATAATAGGAACTCTCTGAACCCGAGTCCCCATCCTCGTCATCCTCATCCCCATTAACAATATCACTTTGTTCATCATTTTCTTCCTCTTCGGAATCTTCCTCCTCGGAATCTTCCTCATCATCAGGTTCTTCCTCCTCCTCGTCAGAAACTTCCTCCTCCTCGTCAGAATCTTCCTCCTCATCCCCATTATCTTCCTCATCATATTCTTCTTCTTCTTCTTCTTCTTCTTCTTCATTAAAAGCAACAACACCAGTACCAGTAGCAGCAGCAGAATCAACAACACCCACATCATCCACTTCCCCCATCCGGTATTCGAACCAATCATCCACCCTCAATTCTTGCTCCTCATCAGCAGCCACCAGCTCATCAATAAAGTTTTCTACATGAAAAGGGTCGGCTTCATGTACATGTTCTTCTTCTTCTTCTTCTACTAGGGGTTCAGGTTCTGCTTCCTCTGCATCATCATCAGAGGGTATACTATCACATTCTTAAATTTCTTCTCTTTCCACTCTCCAATGTAGAGCTTTTTCTCACGCAATTCATCACGATTATCCCATAACCTTTGAGCCTTACTTCCATCATCAAAGAGAACGTGATAAATGTGTTCCATGACGTTCTTTTCCGTGTGCATCACGTCGATAGAATGAAATATACCCAGATTGCTATACGACTCAAGTTCCCAAAAACAACACTTCCTATTGAAAATACATGTTCCCAAACCAGAATTATCCCTCTGATCAATACCACCATCCTCTAACACATAATCATCCTCAACCTCAGTCTCAGTCTCATCATCAGACACGTATCTCTGTCTTTTACCAGCCTTGCGTTTTTGGGTCTTACCAGGTATGTAATGAACATCTTTCAACAACTCGAGCGACTCATCGTTAGTTAGTCTCTTTGGCGCCAACTTTCTCTCCTCTTTGTCCAATCCCAAGAATTTCCCATCCCTAAAGGTGTGCCTGCTCTTGAGGAAAATCCTATAGTTAGTGTACACTACCTTCTTAAATCCTCTGCCCATATGAGCACATCGAGTTTTGTCTGCGCAGACAACACATCCATTGTACCCATGAACTGTTCGTCCACTTAAAATACCAAGAGCAGGTAAATCATGAATCCCAAACATTAGAGTTACTTTCACGATAAAATACTCTTTTCTGAAAGAATCCCAAACTCGCCTTCCGTATTTGAAGAGAGTTTTTAATTCATCGACAAACACCTGCATAAATACATCAATGTCTCCACTCGGTGACTTGCGACCAGGTATCAACATATTGTATATATGGAATTCAGTCTTCATACACAAAGAAGGTGGAAGATTATAAACCACAGATATGAGAGGCCAACAGCTCCAACCTATATTCGATTGGCCATGGGGATTAAACCCATCCATCGATATTCCAAGGTAAACATTTCTGCCTTCCGCTGCAAAATCCGGGAATTTTTCCTTGAACTTGCGCCACTGAGGTGAATCGCACGGATGACGCATATAACGACGAGAAACTGCCGCTCAGTTGTGCCAATCCATGAAAGTTGCTATTCAAGGAATAGATAACATTTTCGCAATTCTTGGTCCTAGAGGAAAGTATCTTAGCACTAACATAGGTTCTTTTGACACCTGCATCTTCCCGTCGGAATCTTTGAATTCTTTAAATCTTTTAGCTTGGCACACTCGACATTGCTGAAGATTTTTATCTGCATTGTGATACAGCATACAATGATTCAGGCAAACATGAATAGCCTTGCATTCCATCCCCAGATCCTTTAGCATCGTCTTCGTAGAATCATAGTTTTTAGGGAAATTGTTTCCAGGAAGCCACTTTCCTAACAGAATCAACAAACTATCCATACAATGACCAAAGAATTTATATGTTTTCTTTAGATTATTCAGTTCTACGGTAGCACCGAGGGTTGAGATACCTTCGGATGCTGGGTGCAACTGCTTCCCTGCCAAATTTGAGTACTTAGCATAACACTCCCCCATATCCACCTCTTGTTCTTCACAGACTACTTGCTCATAAGGGTCAGCATGAGGAGCAAAGTTGGCAGCAGCATAAGCATCCCAGTCGAAATCAGGCATTTCTTCTTCTGCAACCTTCTCTTTCTCCACAGAACGACTAGTTGAACTCTGACCCACCAATTCCTCACCATGCAAGTACCAAGTGTTGTACGTCCTCAAGATACCCGTCTCGTACAGATGCTTTTGAACAATTTTCCATGGATGCCGAAACTCATTAGCACACTTCTTACATGGGCAAGCACAACCAGATGAATCCCCATTGGCTGATGCAAAGTTGAGGAACACTCTAACCCCCTCTCGATATTTTTGGCCAAATAGGTCTTTTTCAAGCATCCAATCTTTATTCCCCGACATCCTACATTACCAAATTGAAATATGCTTCATGTTACCAAGTTCATCAACTAAAGATACAAATACTAACAATCATAAACTTTCACATACAAACCACACATACAAATCAGCAAAAAATCTATAACCAAATACAGATCTGAAAAGATGTAGATACTCATACTCTAATTTTAAATCAGGGAAATATGTAATTGCTGGATGAATTCAGTTATTCAATTGATGTTCATATATTTGAAATTAACATAAATAAATGAATCTTAAATCAGTGAAATACCTAATTGCTGAATGAACTCAGATTCCTCTTAAATCAGTGAAATACCTAATTGTTGAATGAACTCAGATTCAAATTCCAAATCTCAATCAATAACTCTATGAGAAATCGATTTGATAATTAAACTAATATCAAATCGAGGTTCACATAAGAAGTAACTGATTGAATGATGTTGATGATGTTTTCTCAAGCTGAAACTCAGACTCAAACGAAGGATTATCCGCTGAAAAAAAAGAGGAAAGGAATTGAATGTTAGGCGATGAAATCCGTGGAGGTGAAGACGAATAGAAGTTATGTCTCAACTGTTTTCAGCTAGACACATTAACTTCTTTCTCTAACCTATCACCAAAACTCGGACAAAATAAATGAATTCATTTTCAGTGATTTTTCTTTATTGTTTTCTGATTTTCAAAATTTATCTCAAATGTTATTCAACAGAATTCCGTTGAGATAAAAAACAGGTTCTGTTACGCTACTGGGGTTGAAATTTCATCACACCAAAAGTTGGGCGGGGAAAAGAAAAGTCGAGGCTAACTTAGGAAGTTCACCGAAATATTGAGGGTAGGCGGGTAATTGCACCAACAAAAACACGGAGCACTGTAACAGATCGCATTTTCAGTAACCATTGAAGACGTTACGAGCTTCCCAACAGCGTATGCGCGTTGCTGAAATGCAAACCGTGACTAATGCTGCTCTTGGTAAAAACTGGATTTCGTGTAGTGACCATCACCAAAAATAACTGCCGACAGCCGCCGCCGCTACCAAACAAAAGATACGCCCAAAAAAAAGTTTTTTGCCCTAAAAATATGTTTTACGCCTCAAAATTATGTTTTACGCCCGAAAAATATGTTTTACGCCCCAAAAATATGTTTTACGCCCAAAAATTTACGCCCCAAAAAAGTTTTACGCCCCCAAAATATGTTTTACGCCCCAAAAAAAAGTTTTACGCCCCAAAAATTTTGCTCACAGAAAAACCAAGCCGTAAGTAGACCAATTGAGGCGTAAATTGATAAAACTGAGGCGTGAATTTCTTTTGTAACCAATTTTTTTGTAAACCAAAACTTACGCCTTGTTATACCGGGGCGTAAATTCTAAAACTAAGGCGTAACCTTGATTAATTGAGGCGTAACTACTAATTTACGGCTCAGTTCGCTTCGAAAACCAAGGCGTAAATTTTTCTGCAAATGCCAAAATAAACCAAATTCTTCGATTTTAACCTAAATATGTAATAAAAACATGATATAAATGGTGAGTTTTGTTCATAATGAGTACCTCATCCGCATAGATGGAGTAATATATGTTACAACTTATGACCAAGGGATTTACAACGTTAGTGGTGGTGGTGGTGGTAGCGGAGGTGGTGGTGGAAATGGTGTTGGTTTTTTTTTTTCCTCTCCTTCTTTCTCTCCCAATCAACTCTAAAACAAAATGAATTTCTCTCTCCAAAATTTTTATTACCTTAACTATATAGATTATGATATCATGATTACCCCTAATCTAATGATAATCAAATACTAACACTAAACTTAATGTAAAGGGTAAAACTGTCCATTTTATAAGGGGTTTTTAGTTTTGGGTTTTGATGACTCTATTTTGTTTGGGACTGAAGCCCCAACAAAAAACGTACAGCCCCAAAAACGACACATTTTTAAATCACGAAAACACTTTATAAACACCGGATTTTTACACCAAAAATCCTACACCGCTATGTGTCACACAGCGATTGGTCCTCATTAATATGCGGGGCCCTGCAGATCTGGGGTGGGGTGGGGTGTGGTGGGAATCTACGGTGGATGTGAATGCCACGTAGTGGTCACTACAAAAATAAGGGCTATTAGTGACAGTTTGTATGAGAGGGCCGTAGGAAATAGTAGGTATTTGTGAGGGTTTTGACCAAACCATAGGAAATATAGGAATTAGTCAAAGGTTTACTTAGATTTCGACGGTTTCAGAAATCCGACAAAAAAAAATATATAACTCTTTTTTTCTTCCCTTGAAACTAACGCAAAATGGATCTAGGTTTCTCTAACTTCCTTCTTTTTTTCTCTGTACTCTTCTTCTTTGCTGACTTCTGCCGTTTCGATTCAAAGACTGTAATTGATTCTGGTCACTAAAAATGGTAGGGTTTGTGATCGAAATCAAGGTATTTCGTTTTTTTTTTTTTTTACTTTGCTCTTCTGCTGTTAAAGTTGTAAACATTTGGGGTTTCGTTGAGAAGTTCTTAGATTCGATCTATTTACTTTGTAAGTTTTCTTGTTTTGTTCGATTGATTTTTGTAGCATTTAATCTAAGAAGATTTAGATTCTAGGGTTTATTTTTGCATCATGGGTTTCTCTTATACTTGTTTTTGAATCATGGGCTTCTCTTAGATCTTCAGATTTTCATGGATGTATGTTGATTTGGGTTATTAGCTTATACTCCCTCCGTCCCACATAAATTGAGCTAGTTGGGATTTGCACAATTATTAAGGCAAGGAAGAGAGAGATTTTTTTTTTTCATGTTTACCCTCAAGTATTGTTATTATCCTACCTTCACTCTCTCTCATGGGACCACTCTTCTTTTAATTTAGGAAGGGTAGTTTTGAAAGTTCATGGTATAAAATAGAACTAGCTCAATTTATGTGGGACAAAATCAAAATAGAACTAGCTCAATTTATATGGGACAGAGGGAGTATTCAGATCAAAGTTTGATTTTTTTTTTTTATAATCAATTTTTTTTTAAAGATTATTCTTTTACAGATATTTTTTTGTGCAGGAAATTGATGCCAAGAGGAGGAAAATGCACAAAGAGAAGAGAAGCAAACTAGCAAAGCAAACTAACCCTTTTCCTTAGAAATATTACGTTGTTGTAAGTTTTATTTCCTTGAAGAAACAAAGACCTAGGATTAACAAACACGGGTATGGGTGCATTTTTTGTTGTTGTTACGTGATTAGGCTACATTTTCAGATGTTGTCCTTACTGGATGGTTTAATGCTTAGTTGGTTTGGATGGATATGTGTAAATGAGGTAGTTATAATGTTGTGTTTCTGCAAGACTGGCAAAACCATCATGTGGTTGAAACGTTTTGCACTGTTGAGGAAGCATGTAAAACTTGATGGGGTTGTTACGTTAGTTGATTGTAAGTATGTGACTTGTGTGGCTGCGTTTTAGTAGAAATACGGAGACTTGTTTAGTGACTTGACACATTAGTTGTTTTTGATTGTAGGGAATTGGGCTGATTTGTGATGTTGAACATTATATAATCTGACTAATTTGTATGAATGGGTAAACAACCTCTAACTCAGTTAAACACTTAGATTTGTTATTTGTTTATAAGTACATTTTTTCTGTGAAAGAGGTTAGTTTTGTGCAACTTTAGATTTGTTTGTGGGATGATACCCGACCATTTACTTGTAGCTCTAGCAATTTCATGATATCATGTATATGCTTCACAATGATCTTTCTTTTTATTTCAAAATATATTGTTGTTCTGGTTCTTGGTTCTTGGAGTTTATAATTTTTATTCACCTTGACTACTCTCCTATAGTTGTCTAATCTAATACTACTGCATGTAGGTGCTACGCTCATCTTCATCCAAGAGCCGTGAACTGTAGAAAAAGAAGTATGGTCACAACAACCAGGTACATAATTGACTAGTGTGATTTCAGACTTTTATCTCATATCGATTAGTACAACTTTGTTTAATTTTGGAGACTAGTTTTAATATCATCTTTGTGTGACTTCGTTCTGTCTCTCACTTGTGTGGAGATGCAATGCGTGTCGCAGTATGATCTTAACTTGTTCTTCAAATTAGTTTATTCTCTTATTTCCAAGTCCGAGTGAAGTGATAAGTTCTTTTTTTTTGTGCAGGTAGATTTGGTGAACGAGGAGTTAGACGCATTGAGTAAGAGAATTAAGGTAAAATTTCTCATTTACGCAATCTTCTTTGGTTGCAGGGTATCAATATCACGGCAAAGAACAAACAAGCTAACTTTGGAGCTGTTGACATGGACTTTGTTCTCGGTGTGGGAGGATATAATTTGGATAGGTCAGCTACTATGTTACATCTAGCATATGTTCTCTCAGTTTGTATAGAGTCTGTAGACTAGTTTGTGAAGGCAACCTTGAAAAGTTTTTTTTTATGTTAAATTGGTATATTGATTCCTTCTTCTTCTTCTTGTTGGTATGTTACAGGGGGTCCATTCCATGTTAGATCCAGGCAAAAAATGGGAACCTGATGAACAAAGGAGCATAGGAAGGAACCTAGACGAAACTGCACTGGGGAAAAATATCTGGTGGGAAGAGATCTGATAGTAGTATTTGTTCTGAATGTCTCATGTTTTTTTTTCTTGAAGGATGAATGTCTCATGTTTTTATTTCTTGAAGGATGAATGTCTCTTGTTGTAGTTTCTGAATAAGATTTGGTTCCACGAAATTTGTCACAGGTTGTAATATAAAGAATGTATTATGAATTTTCAGTATTTAAAATTTGTTTTTTTTTTTTTTTAAAGTATTAGTCGGTCATCAAGCGCCACAAATAACATTTGCGACGGTTGACCAAACCGTCACAAAAGAGAATAACCGTAGGAAATAACATTTGTGGCGGTACTAGTAACGACGGTTTGACCAACCGCCACAAATGTTATTAGCGACGGTTTATTGGCTATTTGTGACGTTTTTTGAGTATTTGTGGCGGTTTTTGAACCGTCGCTAAAGGCCTTGTGTTTTGTAGTGGGTGTAGAAACCCGGTGTAGAAGTCCGGTGTCCCTGTAGCACGACAGTATGTTTAGAAATTTTTGTATTATTCGATGTCATACTCATTTTTTTTCTTTCTTTTTTATCAAAAGGGATTTTTTTTTCTTTTTTTTTTTGATAGAGAAGACTAGCATACTATGTACTCCTTTAATCTTTTATATATAAATTTGTGTATAGGAAAATAAAATAATAATTTCCACAACTAGTTCTTAACTGGTGTGGTGTGTAACAACAAGCAGAATAACGGAGATTAGTGATTAGCTAGAAGACTTCATAAAAAAAAAGTGATTAGCTAGAAGAATTTGGCCTTGGTTGCGTTTTGCCATTATTTGGGTTACATGGACTGAGAGAAATAAATAGTCATGACTAAGATAAGACACAAAGGGAAAGATACCATTATCAGTGAAGTTAAACGATTGATATTTCAATGGGGGATTGCTCAAAAATGGTTTCAGTGCATTGTATTTAGGGATGTATTGTTAAACTGGTAAACAATAAAAATTGTAACTCACATTGATGTCAGATTTGGCTCTGGTGTGTGGCCTGAGTTAAATTTTTTTAATTTCTAATAAAATTCAAACTTTTATTTTGTCAGAAAAAAAAAGAAAAAAGAAAAAGAAATAAAATATTGAAACTTTTAATTTCTAATAAAATTCAAACTTTTAGCACTTACATCCTACATTGATTACCATACATGCTTTGAAACTCTTGGGTTTTTTGGCTTTCTCCTATGTATCATGGGTATCAATGTTATTGTAAACACTTATGATATACTCCCTCCGTTCCACTTTACTCGCTATATTAGGGTTTTTTTTATGTTCCAAAATACTTGCTATAGTTGTTATTTTTCCATTTTTTTTCCTAATATATCCCTTTCTAGGAATCAGGCATAGTTTAGAAAATTGTGTATATACAACTTCCAAAACCCACTCTTAATAAATATCCTTAACCCACTCTTAATAAATATCCTTAACCCACTCTTAATAAATACTCCTAAACCACTCTGATTTTATTTATTTTCCTAAACAAAAAATCAATTGTACTAAAAACTAGGCAGACTATAATCTAGGAAAATAAATATTGATTTGGGGTATTTGTGGTAAAAAATTATTCTCTATCTATTTTCTTAATATTTGTGTAAATCCCTAATATAGCAAGTAAAGTGGAACGGAAGGAGTAAATAAATAAAATCAGGCCTTTCTTTCAAAAAAAAAAAAAAAAAAAAAAAAAGGTTTTACATTTTGAGCCACCTGGTATCATTCACATTTTCAAGCCCACTTAT
>JAJJMA010229874.1:0-15469 GCA_023529015.1 Papaver nudicaule
CAGGAACATGGAGTATAGCATAAATAAATGAGCGGCTAATCACAATAGGTCTCACAGTATCTCCATAATGTTTTCGGAATTGTCTACACCGCCACTGAAGTTTTCTTATCCTACTTCTTAGTTCTGGTACTGTACGTACTTTTTCGTCGCCGGCAGTTCGTGTATATTCACGTAAGACCATCGGCCAGAAGGTGGGATAACAAATGTTGGTGCTAGTTAAAGGCGCGTCCCATATTCGGCAAAAACTTGAAACCAAATGAATGTCTTGCTGAGCAGAAAAACCTTCATCCATATGAAATATTTTTAGAACGAAAATGAGTGTTTTTTAAAACTTTATACTTTCTAACGATAATGAGTAGAATGATCTGATATTTTTAAAACGATTGTATAGCCCAAATTTTTATAGGAAATCCGAAATACCACTACAAAACAAACACAGTACGATGATAGATGATAGTAGGAAATCCGAAATACAGTGCGATGATAGTAAGGAAATCCGAAATACCACTACAAAACAAACTAGATTCGTGCTCAACCCCATCCACCCGATTGAAAAAAAAGTTGTATTTCCAACGACTCAGATTAAAGCGATGGACACTATATCGCTGAGCGATATAGACTATATCGCCCAGCGAGATACTCTTTCTCGCTTTCAATCTGAGCCAATGAAAAACAAATTTCCAACGGATCTATCATCATCCAGCGGCTATGGGCTTCTGGAATACAACGGCTAAATATTCAAATTTTTGGCTATAAATAGAGAGTTATAGAACAATTAAAACACACCACAACTATCGTTCTTCAATATACTTCTACTGTCAATTTTTGCAACCATGGTTAACTTCACCAAGAGGGAAGATGCAGCATTAGCCAAAGCATACGTCAGCATTACCCAGGATGGTATTGTTGGAATTAATCAAGATGGTTCGACATTTTGGGCACGAATTGAGGTTGAGTACCTTCGGCAAGAACCAAGTAAAAATAGTCGTACAAGACACTCTCTCCAAAATCGAATTTGTCTGGTTAGGAAAGAGGTGAAGGTGTATGTGTGTTGTGTTGCAAGGCATCTCAGGAACATGAAGAGTGGGTGGTGTGAGGCTGACTGCGTAAGTGTAATTGTTTATGCTTCATTTCACATTTAACCGTAGGTACTACATAATCTCTAATAAATTTTTATCTTGTCGTTTCAGTACAAAGCCGGTTTGGCAGACTACGAGGTCGGACCACCCAAAAGAAACTGGAAACATGAGCAAGTGTTTCAAATTTGGAGGGGGGCGGGCATCGAGGATATGGACCCGGAAACCTGTAATGAGAACAGGGATGATGGATCTCAGAATACCGCCTCTGTTGCTTCTGCTTCTCAACCAATGGAGCTTGATGAAGATGGGAATCCAACACAAGGACTCACGCAGAATGGAGAACGGGGTAGGTTCTACGAACGAGACTTGCCCAGAGAACACAGAGGTCGTGATGCCCTAAAGCGTGATAGAGACTTAGCTAGAGCTGAGTCTAGTGAAATCTCTACGCTAAATGACCTCATCTGAGATGACAATTCCTTCAAAAGGGCACAAGGCGAAAGAGACTCGTCTATATTCCGTGAGTACGTGGATATCAAACAAATGAAATCAGACATGGAAATTTTAGAGGTCGACACGGATCAGATGCCCAGTTGGAAAGCGGAGTTCTACATCAAGGCTAAAAACAAAGTTCTCCGCCGACATGATTGCGGGACAATAGACTGAATGTTTTCCATGATATCCGGGATTGCTTAACTACCACTTTTAAGATTTATGTACCTGTATTTCCCTTCCTTGTTTTTTTTTTAATATTAAGTAGTATTGTTTTTTTTTCCCTTTCGTAGATTTCCCTTCAATCCTCCGTTCTAAATTGTAAACTTTATGTTGTCGACCTTATCCACCGTGTAAGCCGCTTATGTTATGTAATAAAAAACAAGTGTTTCCACAAACAAACTCTCCCTAATGTACATAATTTGCCAGTAAATTGCCAGTGCGTCTCAAGGCTGTACAGGGCTGTATACAGGAAAAATCTAAGCGGATAAATGTTATTCAGGAGGCCGGAAACGCGAGTGTAAGCGGGGTGTACCACATAGCTACGACAAAGCCAGCCGGTGTAACGGGGGTGTAATTTAAAAAAGGTCAAACTGAAAGCGAGGAAAGCTATCTCGCTTTCAGTTTGAGCGAGGAAAGGTATCTCGCTAAAGTGCAAGCGAGGAAAGCTTCCTCGCTTTTTGAGCGATACTCGCTTCCTCGCTTTCCTCCCAGTTCCGGGAGGGCCACTGCGCTTTCACAGTGGGTGTGAGGGAAGAGGAGAGAGAGGGGAGTTTACACCACGGTTTTCTGTCGCTTTCATCCGAAACTTTCCTCCATAGTAAACAGCCTTAGTAATATGTGCGTTATATACTCCTTACAAATCAATTTTGCTAAATATATGCACAGTTTGAGACATATAACACCACTATGTTACCTTAAAATCAGTTGCTCATAATAATTGTTGAAATTAAAATTGGTAAATGTCGGGATTGGATATCTCAGAATCATACAAGTCTCAAGCGAGGGGGGCCGTTTCTTCTCTCTTTCCTCTATCTCTGCTACTTTTCCGACATATTTTTTCAGATCTACTCTTATCCTGCGATGAGATTTTTCATTTGACTCTTGGAATCTTCTCCCCGATGCTTCATCTTTCCATTGATATGTTTTTATCTTAATCCCTAAACTTGATTTAATGATTTCGTAACTTTTAAGTTTTCATCTTTGACAATTTTTCTTCCATTTCAGGCTTTTTTCCTTCACCCATATCCTGTTTGGCTGCAGTTTCTCTCAATTCCAGTTTTCCTTCATCGTTTTCTATTATTCTCACAATTTTCTTTTGCTTCCTCAAGTGGTTATGATTTTCTAATTAATCCAGATTCACTTCTAATCTGTGCTATTAACCTTTTTAGGTTTTTCATCCCTTCTCGCCTCCCACCTGGTTGGTAGGTGCTAGGGTTTCGGTGGAAGTTGCAGATCAGGCTACAGGAGTGACATTTTCTGGTCAGCAAATTTTCAATTCAAGGAAACTCTTCTTACAGTTTCTTTTTTCATCACTGGCAAGAATGGCATCTTTTAAGAATTGGGTTAAGATAAGTTTTTTGAACATGTTATTCCTGATTATTTCTGTGATGGTTACAATTTGGGACACTTCAAGTGATTCCCAACAGTTGAAGTTTAATCTTACTTACAACAAAGGTGATGTGGCGGAGTTTTTAATAGAATCCCTAATGGTTTGGTGATAGCCAAAATTAAGTTTGACAGCTCTCTTCTTCTATGTTGAAAAGTTAAGCCTAAATTGAAAAATGGAGAGAGGGCCAAATTTGCTTTGCTCTTTCAGGGGTTTCAAGATGATACTGGCAGAGAACCCTATGTGTTAATTCCTTTGCAGCTATTCTTTAGTTTAGTTGAAAATCTTACTTGGATGATTTTTCTAGCTATTAATATTAAAGAAGAGAATGGTGCTCAAAATGATAGTAGGGGGTGGTGTTTTCATATGAGGAAGGATCAGTGGAAAGTGGTGTTATATATGTTGCTGGTGAGATCATTTTGGCCTCTCATCTGAGTGTCATTGTATGTCTCTTGGGTGGTTACTCAAATGGTCTTAAAAAGAGCAAGAGAAATGAAATGATGTTTGATAAGTTTAGTGGGTCAGATTTGGAGATTGGTGGTGTCTTTGAAGATGATGAGTTGCTGTCTAATGTGAATGACCATGTGGTGTCCCCTGTGGCTGAAAATGCAATAGAAGCTGAAATCCTGATTGTTTTCACCAATCAGGTATTTTTCGAACCATATTACTAAACTAGCTTCATTTCTAGTAATTTTTCATCTGTACAAAAATCGTTTTATTTTTGCCTTTTGTGTTCTTATAATTTATCTTCTGCTTTTTTTTTTAATTCTCTGCAATTAGATAATCTCAGTACTATTATTAAGACTCCTTTTCTTTGCTTTACTTCTTTTATACGCTATATGTTATACATCTACTCTGATAGGATATTTCTTTTAGTTTCTCCAGATAATTTTGCTTCTAAAGTTTTTAATTTTTCAACTCTAGGGAACAAAATGAAATTGTTATCTTGGAATGTTCAAGGAATAGGCCCCCAATCTCTCAAAATCATCTTAGTCACTTGATTAGCAAACAGAATCCAGGCATGATCTTTCTTTCGAAAACAAAAGCAAATTTATCTGTTATGGAGAAAGTTGCAAGAAAATTCAAATTTCATGATTGATTCTTAGTCCCTAAGATTGGACAGTCAGGAGAATTCATGATGGCTTGGCACAACAATGTCACAGTAAACTGCATTTCTTTCCATAATAATATCTTTTTATTTGATGTAGTTGATAATTAGTAACTCTTGGAAACTTATTTGCATGTATGGTGCTCACTCTGCTCGAAAAACTGAACAGTGGGAGAGGATATGTGAATTTAGCCACAATAATAATCAACCATGGATTATTATTGGGGATTTAAATTTTATCCTTCATATTCAGGACAACCAGGGAGGAAACGATGAATCCTCAGCTGCTATTAAGTTTATTCATGACTGTATTCATAGATTAGGCCTAATTGACCCTAGATACCAGGGAATCCCTTTCACATGGTCGAATAATAGAGAAGGAAAAGAAAACATAAAAGAAAGAATTAATAAGGTGTTAGCTTCCGCTAGTTGGTCTTTACTTTTTCCTAATGTTATTGTTAAGCACTTAGTCAGAGTGGGCTCTGATCACACCCCTATTCTATTAGTGCCCAAACCAATTACTACAAGAACAAGAAACCTTTCAAAGTACTTAGAGCTTGGCTTGATCATCAGGATTTTGTTACTTTCATTCAAAAAAACTGGTCTGATCATTTTCAGGGCTCTAGTGCTTTCAAAGTTGAATCAAACTTAGAGAACTTACCTCACTTACTTAAAATCTGGAATAAGAATGTGTTTGGAAACATTTTCACTAATATTGAAAATTTAAACTTAGAAATAGAAAGACTGCACAAGAAAAATCCTTTACCAGTTAGAGAAATTAAAGAAACCCAATACCAATTAGATATTTGGTATAAAAGAGAGAGAAGGACTATTGGAGTTACCTCTCTAAAGACACGTTTCTCAAAGACTATGACCAAAATACAGCTTGCTTCCACCAATGTGCTTCCAATAGAAGAAGAATTAATCACATTAATACGCTTAGGGATGAGAATGGTTTATAAATTGCTAATTAAACATTTTAAAAATATAAGGGAGTCTAGAGGCTCCTTTCATGATAACATCTTAAGTGAACTGATTGAACCATGCGTAACTGATGATGATAATATGAAACTCATGAAACTTATCCGCTAGCCTTTCAGTGCCGTACCATTAATTTAGGACATTAACTGAAAATTATTGGAATGGTTATCCCCGTTAACTGACGGATAATAACATGTTAACGGAACGGTAGAGCTTATATTTGTTCCATTAAATATTTATTCTGTTAAGATAGAGGGTTTACGTAATTTTACATAAACCTCGTTCAAATATTCTTTGTTTTTTTCTTCTTCTTAATTCTTCGGCGCTCGACGGTTAAGGTTTCACTTATATCTTCTCCTTGTTTATCAACTAAGGTCTGATTTGTTTTTTTACAACTTCTCTTTTTCCTTCTTTTCCTCTTCCTTTCTTCCTTTTCGGATTAACAACTAGTCTACTAATAATTATGTATATGTACAAAATCTGCTTAGGTACTTTGTACTACATAGCCATAAGGAGAATCATCGAAACCATAGGATTGTGTGTGACTAAAGAACGAGAACACCATGCGAGGAATCTAATCAAACCTCACAAAGATAACATAATCACGTATAGTAAAATAAATCTTGGTATTCATAAATATAAATGGTATAACTCTGGTCATACATCATTAACATTTACTTAAGCCTCATGGAGAGAATACTAACCTAGACTCTTTCTCCCAATGAAACTCTACACTTAACAAAAATCCAACCCTTACAAATGAGCTCGAGCTCGCCTTATATAGGCCTAGCCGAGTAGTGGATAACAGCTAATAGGACAATATACTCAATCATGGGTGTCAGGGGTTGTCGAGTAAGTCGGTGATGATTCCGAGAGGCTTCCGAGTGCAGGGCTCCTTCGCTTCGTTCCACCCGAGGTATCTTCTCGGGGCCTTCCAGGCTGTTTTCCACTTGTCGTTCTTCCCGATGCCTTGATAGGAACCACTCACTGTCGTACGAGATGTTCTGGGCTTCTATCCTGCGCTTCATACTTCTTTGTTTTATCTTTCGTCTTATGTCCCGAGATTCTGACACGTGTCTCGACGGATTTATGTCCCTACAAATTCTTTCAGTTTTTTCTATATGAACAAGTAATTTACTACTAGTTTGAAATAGCAGGCATTAAGCAACATTAGCTCATTTTCATTATGTTTTTGTTTTGTTGTGGATAGCGGACAATTAACAGATATTATCCGTCATCCGTTAAAATTGACGAAACTGATAACGGAGTATCCGTCGGATAATTAACGGATAACAGATATCCATTAAAAAATACCGGTACGAATACAGAATGACCATTATCCGTTCCAATAAGCATCGTTGACAGGCCTATTCACAATAGCTGAATTGTTATTTCATTTTTAACAAACTTTATAACCCTGCACGAAGTTTAATACAAATCGAAACCGTGTTTTAGTACACACTACAAATGTAGGACGTGTTTTAACACTCACGTGGTATTTTAACACTCACAAAGGCTAACCGTAGTCTCTCTCGAGCATGACGAGTCTTCTCTTCGGCCAACTCCTCCTGCATCTGAAGAAATTTTCGTTCATAGTATTCGGCATCACCATATTGACCAAAGGAGTAAGTCAGCAAGTCTGAAGTAAGATGATCACCCTATTGAAAGAAAACTTCAATCATTTAGTACAACCATGAATGGAAAAAGCATAAGCAGTTAAAAAAGAAAAAAGACTTACCAAGACTTTCCTCGTAGGAAAATGGAGGATTACGAGGATCACAATTCTCTCTGAGGCAATCGCCACCAAAAATATCACCAAATCTCTTACAGAACTCTGGATCTAGTGGATAATGTGTTTTGCATGGGATTTAAATCGAGAAGAAGCCTCCTTGCGAAAGCATAAGGATTATGGTTTTCCAGAAGAACCTTCTTGAAATTCTTTGCAGTATATGTTGAACATGATTGCCAGCAAAACTGGAAGCATACGGGAATTTCGAGCTATGGGGATGACTTACAGATAAAATTCTCGGAAACTTGGTACACTCAATCGCTTTCCCCTCACGAGGAAGTAACAGGTCAACTAAAGGGACTGCTTTCTCCGAAGAAGGAAGAGATGGAACAAATACTGAGGCAGTATTCGAAGTAGGAGCAACACTAATCTCCCCAGAGGCAGCTGACGTGCCAACAACAGAGGCAGACACAGGAGCCCTAGATACAACATTGAAAGAAACTGAGGCAACAGTTGTTGTCTCCTGGGGAACATTGTCAGATTTGGAAAAATCGGCAGTCTTCGAAACAAGTTGTTCACCTCCAAGACAAGCTCTCGCACTTTCAACCAAAGATTTCGCAATCACCTCGTTCACAGCCTTCGAAGTTATTTCGAGTAAATTCTTATTAGTACTCTTGATCGAACCTCTTCGAGGCCTGAAAGGATTCTTGTTTACCGAACCAAAGTGAAACTCCATCGAAGCAGCCTTTAGATTCAAACTTTAGCCCCCAAAGCTTTGCCCTACAGGAAAAGATACGTCTTTCTCAGGAAACAACAAAGGAAAGTATTAATATTTGTTAGGGCATTGTCCGGTCAAACCCACTAGCATTGGTATGTCAAGCTAGTTGTCAGTTTTAGGTGTCAAAACACAATTCTTGATTTAGCCTACCAGAGTTTAGATTTCGGAATTGGGATATAGACTAAGTAGTTGAGACCTTGAAGACGAAGACTGTGAAGACAAAGAAGACATCAATTATTCTTCATCGACAAAAGGTTAGTAGGAGTTATGACTTTTATGGAAATTCTTCTATTCTACTTTCTCTATCTTTCGAAATAGTCGGCTACTTTGGTAGTGTTATAATAGCGATTTAGATCGTGTTCTTGGCTACATGACCATGTGTCATGACTAGTGTTTGTTCCCGCAAATACTATGGTTACAAGAATGCATGAGATAGATTCGATACCATTTGTCCATTGCAATGGTTTGCTTGCAAATCACTTGTTGGATATGGGTGAATCTAAAGGAGTACTCTTGAGCAAGAGTCCAGTGGATTACAGCTGAGGAAGTCACACACGTCTAAGTACTGGTTAAGCCCAGAACTTCCAGCGGGTCCTGTTAAACCCTAGTCTGAATGGTGAGCGGTTCCTGAACCGTACACGGAACAGAAACTCTTCTGAGTTCCAGAGTGTCAGTTTGTACGCGTACTTACGCAAACCTGATACTTTTGGCTGTGATTCAGATGGACGGTTCGCAAACCGTCCCAAGTGAATATTCTTCTGGATTTTCACTCTGTTTAAACTCTGAACTCCTTTATCTCTTAGTTGGACTTGGATTATCACAAAATATCTTATGTGTTCCATCTAACGGTTCTCAATGTGTCAATAAGATAAAGATTATCTCTGGTTTGTTGGATTTCTATCTTAAAGTGTTTTTGAGCTAACAAAACACTTGTCAGATAAATGATTAATGAATTCCAATTGAGATTAATCTCTATTACTTGGTTTGCAAGTTTAGGGTTTCCAAAACTTGTGGGACAAGTAATTGATTGCTCTATTCCAAAGCAACCTATCTTATTGAGTGTTATAAGTAGAGGTGTTTATGGACAAATACTGCAAGCATCAAGCATACGTGAAGATTCCTTAGGGAAGAGATCATAAAACTCTTTTCACTTCGGTGAACGCTTGTTGTGGTATAGTCATCCTCTATTAGGTAAGAAGTTCCTCACGGGATTTACCTACGACTATAAAGACTTCTCTTGAGAGTTGGGAAGCACGGGTAGGAGATTGAGACCTTAGTGGTTGAAATCGGATTAACCTGTAACCTTGGTAACCTGATCACGTTCTTGTCTATTCTACGGTCTTTCTCTTCTGATATAAGGCCATTCAAGAACTGATACGTTACACACAGGGTTTCGAAATGAAGCAACGCACGGCTGCACTCGGTGTTGTAAGACCTAGTTAGCTTCAGTTGTATAAGTTTCTTAAGTGATTCTTTTTACAACTGAGGTAGAGACAAGTTGGGCATAGTTTACTTGGTTTATTTGTCAGCCCCCGCTTGTAAGTAGATTTCCATATGACCTGGAGCAATCCGAAGGAAGTCACTTTGTGTATGTCAAACTGATAGAGGACAGTTCAAACATACAGTTGACAGTTGAGGTTGCAAAGCCGGAATTGTTGACACAAGCTTTTAACAGCGGTTAAAGCAACTCCTAGGCCTGTAACGGACGTCAGCTAGGGGAATCAAGTGTGTGACGATCTGTGGGGGATCTAGAGACGTAAGGAGTGCGACAGTAGCCAGTTCGCTTGGAGGGTTGGAATTGGTCTCTGCTACATCCCAGACCGAAGTCTTATAGTAGGCTAGTGTTTGTAGTCAGTTTGTACTGTGCGGTGTTCAGTCTGGACGAGGTCCCGAGGTTTTTTTACAAGTTGTAGTTTCCTGTTAAAAAAATCTCTGGTGTCTTGTGTGCTTTACTTTCCGCATTATATTCTCTGATTATATAATTAAAGCAAACACAAGAAGTACGTTATTATAAACCTGATCGTTGTCCTCAATCCATCCCTTAGATTTACCAAGACCCTGTCTTGCGTTGGACTGATCCTTGTGATCCAAACTCAGGTTAACGGATCTGGATATTAATTTTTGAGATCGTCCAGATCTAACCATAAGTCTCACGAGCCCAAACGAAAAGTTGGTTGTATTTCGGTACCCCTGCTTTTTCAATTGGTATCAGAGCCGGTAAACACATTAAGGACGTAATTGTCTGTGTTTATCGAGGCTTGTGAGCTATGGACCAAAGCGTTAGAGCTTGTAACGTACCACCAAAGTTTGATGGCACAAACTACCTATGGTGGAAGACTGCAATGACTTCGTTTTTGCAAGCCTGAGACTTCAAAACTTGGGTTTATGTCAAAAAGGGATATACACCACCAACAGTTGAAGTTAATGGTGTATCCGTCCTCAAAGACATAGCGGATTATAATGATGTGGAAACACTCGCCGCCAAGCAAAACTATGATGGGCTTAATATTATCATTCATGCAGTTACACCTGATCTTTTCCATCACGTGGCCACATGTGAAACCTCTCACGAGGCTTGGAATATATTAAGGAACGTATTCGAAGGGAATGCAGCAGAAAAGAAGCTAGACTTCAAAACCTCATGTCTGACTGGGAAAACCTTCAAATGCTTGAGGATGATACCTTTGAAGAATTTAACCACAAATTGTCTGAGATAGTGAATGCCTGTCACGCCTTAGGTAAAGCTATTCCGGAAAGGGACATTGTGAGTAAAATTCTGAGGTCATTACCCTCAAGGTACGAATCCAAAAAACATGCCATCCAGGAAGTACGCGGCTTAGATATAACAAGAAGTGACCTTGTTGCCAAGCTGAAAATCACTGATCATGAGCAAAGTAACCCTAAAAACATTGGTTTTAGAGCTACTGAAAAAACAAGGAAACTTGTAAACGAAGAGTGTACTTCGAACACCGACTCCGGCAATCATAGTGGGAATGAATCTGATGAAGAGATATCTTTGATAACTCGTCAGTTTAGAGATCTTCTAAAGAAGAGAGGTAAACGATTCATCAAGAATGCCCCACCATCAACTCCTAAGCCTCGTAATAGAGTCCCACCTAAAGAAGGGAACAAAAGGGGAGATGATGATGATGATATGCCACAATGCTATAAATGCAAAGGTTTTGGCCACTTGGCTGACAAATGTCCCAATCTGAGGAAATATACCGGAGGGAAGGCCTTTGCTGCTACACTTGACGATTCATCTGATGTTTACTACTCAGTTGATGAAGAAAGTGAAATAGCCTTCTTTGCAGAATGTGTCAACTCTGATAATGCGGGTGACTCCAAATCAGAACTAAAAACATGTCCCATCCCCACGGACACAATTTCTAGTGACACATTGCGCAAAGAAGTAATCATCCCTGTAAAACACAAGCAACGTCCTGTCAGATGCAGCTTTTGTGCTAAAAAGGGACATGATTACAAGCAGTGCCATGAATACAGACGTAAAGTCAAGCATGCTAACAAACTGCAAAAGAAAGCGGCCAGACTCATGAATGTTATTCGAATCTTTGAAGATGCCAATAACAAGGAAGCCAATAAAGATCGAAATCACTCTAACTCCTTAAGGGCAATACAAGGAGCGGAGAAATTCAAAAGAGTCAGAACTAAGAAAGGCAAACTTAGTTCAGAAAAAGATTCAATACCACATAAAGAGCATAATCATGCTCTACCTTCCTCGCACTAAGTGCTAGAAGGACTGGCATCTCATCCACTGCCCCTTGGGATGAGAAGTCATAGTGTGGTCGGGCAATTGTCTTAGAGTCTTTTTCGTTTTCTGTATCTATTTGTAAGTAATTGATAACCCACAATTAAGCACCTTTTCATTGTCACTAGACAAAGAGTGTAATGTCGAGCCATGCTCCATGGAACTCATGATCACTAGGGATCAGATTGTCTAAACGAAAGGTTAAGATTGTTACTGGGTATCTCTAAAAGGGAGACATGTCAATGAAAGAACAAAATAATATGTGTACACGGTTCCCGAACTGTCCCGCTTTCTCAGATCGATATTAGGTTAAATCTATATCGTATCTGGCAGTTGAGGTGATCCTTATCTCTTCGAAAATTCTTGAAAGAACTGTTTATAAAGAAATCAGAAGTCAATTCTTATTTCATTCTAAACTTTTCAACATGGTGAAACCCCTTGCTACTATTTCTCCAGGCAAGGATCCAATGTCAATTGACAAGGACACCATGAAACCAGATGATCCTTTGAAATCAGCCAAAAACAAAGGAAAGAAACCCTGGTTCAAGAAGAAGAAGAAGAAGAAGTCTAAATCTGACAAGGATGAAAAACCTTCTCAGAAGAATCAAAGGATTGCATCCATTCTCAAAGAATGCAGAGAAACTAAAAGAGAAGTGAGATCTCTTGGAGAAGTGTTTCTAAAAACTCTGGTTGTTCAACAAGCTCTTGTGACACAACAAGAAGATCTTTTGAAAGAAGTGCATAAGGTGTATGCAAAAGAGCCTAAGGAACTCGATCTGGATGTTCCTATGCCCATGAATGAAGAACAAGACATTGAGGAAATCAATAGCTTCGTCATGACTTCTTTCAATCAGATTCGTTGATTCCTTGTGAGAACTTGTTCTTACTTTTGCCTAAGGAATATAAACTAGATCTGAAAGTAGTTTGCCTTTTCATGCTTTTTAGAGTTTTTCAAGCATGTACTACTTTATGTCATTAATAAAAGTTCTTTTTAGATGATTATTAATGATGTTTGCAATACTTGATTTGTCTACCTCAATCTTATTGCAACACATAGCTTTTTCCCATTGCCTCGGTGGTGATGTAAAGTCATGTCTATTTACAAAAGTTAAGCTTTTTCTCATGATCAAGAAACTTTTGATTGTATGATTTTTAGGGTTTTCACAAACTCGGAATCATATATTCTTTTCCAAGAAATTGGCTAAGGAAAAGAGACTATAAACAAAGCAAAACTGGATAACAATAAATTGTTTCTGTCCATGTTCGACTTTGTAAGTTGTTCTTTATTGAATAACACCACATGGGGGAGAGTTCTTAACTTGAACTTGCGCTTAATAACAAATCTTTTTGGGGAGCGTGGTTGTGGAATATTAGGAGAAAAGTGTATCTATAAGAACATACATACCTCATATAACATACATACCGTATAAACACTCGGAATCGCATTGATGCACATGATTGTTCTTGCAAAATGATCAAAATACCGTATAACATAAGAACATACATACCTCATATAAGCGGCGAAAATCTCCGTTGAAAAGCATAGATGACGTAATAGTTCAGGTCAAAAACTCAAGTTATTTTGAACTTGAGCTGGTTGCAGATCAAAATCCAACACAACCATCTTTCTCGAACTATGGAACCAGATATCACGTAAAAGCAAAAAACTGCACTGTCATGTGGCGGGCCTCCACTGACAACAGTTGAAACCGGAAAACTGCTCTGCCAGGAATCTGTACTCCAGTGGCAGCAGCTAATTGACTGACAGTAGTTGAAATTGGAAACTGCGCTGGCAGGAGTGGACCCTCACTGGCAGCAGTTGAAATTGAAAATTGGACTGCCAGGAGTTGAGCCTCGACTGGCAGCAGTAGAATTGAAAACTGGACTGCCAGGAGTCGACCTTCACTGACAGCAGTTGAAATTGAAAACTGGACTGCCAGGAGTTGAGCCTCGACTGGCAGCAGTAGAATTCAAAATTGGACTGCCAGGAGTCGAGCCTCGACTGGCAGCAGTATAATTGAACACTGGGCTGCCAGGAGTCGACCCTCACTGGCAGCAGTTGAAATTGAAAACTGTACTGCCAGGAGTCGAGCCTCGACTGGCAGCAGTTGAATTGAAAACTGGACTGCCAGGAGTCGACCCTCACTGGCAGCAGTTGAAATTGAAAACTGTACTTCCAGGAGTCGAGCCTCGACTGGCAGCAGTTGAATTGAAAACTGGACTGCTAGGAGTCGACCCTCACTGGCAGCAGTTGAAATTGAAAACTGTACTGCCAGGAGTCGAGCCTCGACTGGCAGCAGTTGAATTGAAAACTGGACTGCCAGGAGTCGACCCTCACTGGCAGCAGTTGAAATTGAAAACTGTACTGCCAGGAGTCGAGCCTCGACTGGCAGCAGTTGAATTGAAAACTGGACTGCCAGGAGTCGAGCCTCGACTGGCAACAGTTGATTGTGTAAGCTAACTAGACAGATTGGTGAGTCAGAACTGCTGACATGGCAGCTACAGGAGAAACGAGGGGAACTCGGACGTAAGTTGCGGTCGGATACGAGGAGGGAGATCAGGCGGGTGTCACGCCAGTATCCAATTTCTTCGAACTATATGGTCATACATGTTGTGGACGCTACACTCTCACAACAGTGTATTTAACTTTGGACTCGATCGTGTCATTATATCGAACTTCTTCTAAAATTCTTCAAATACCGCAAGTACTGATTCTTCCTTGCAAAAACGTATAATGTTTGCAATCGCAAGCATATCAATCGAGAAGGAGACTGCTCAACTTGATTGACAACAGGGGAGACGTGACAGGACTGTCAGCAGTTGCGTTCAACTGTACTAACAATAATGTTGGACGAGAGTGGATGATAAACTATTCTGACTGTAACCAGAAGTGAAATTGCAGGGCCAGGAGTTGGACCTCGACTGGCAGTAATTGGATGTGAAACAACGTTGTTAAGAGTCGAACCTCGACTGACAGCGGATGGAAAATAATCTGCGCTGCCAGGAGCCGGACCTCGACTGACAGCAGATAGAAAATAATCTGCGTTGCCAGGAGTCGAACCTCGACTGGCAGCAGATAGAAGCGAAGCTGTACTGCTAAGAGTCGAACCTCGACTAGCTGCAGTTGAAACGTGACATCCTATCAGGAGTCGAACCTCGACTGACAGTTGTTTAGATGCTTAAAACTCTAGCAAAAATTCTTCAAAATCAGAAATTTTTACTCTTCTTGGCGTAGAAGATCGAAAGTCGAATCCAACGAGCCAAAAATCACTCAAATCGGACGAATAACTGAGAAGATATCATTAAAAGAAGATTGAGTAGTGGCGCGCACACTAGGGATGACGTGGCGTGATGACTGTAAAGTATTGCTGACGTGTCGTCATGACTGTACAAGTATTGCTGACGTGGCCTGGCTGACTAGGCGGTGTTGCTGACGTGGTGCAGCTGACTGAGTGGAGATGCTGACGTGTCGCAGCTGATTGGGTGGACTCTGCTGACGTGGCGCTGACTGTGCAAAGCTGCTGACTGGTCATGAACCGAACCGGAACAGGACCCGAACCACCGAACCAGGAACCAGACTAGACCGAACCGATCCACGAACCGCTGAGCCAAACCGCCGGCTCTGGCCGCCGGCATTTTTTTTATTTATTTTTATTTTTTTTATTTGCACTTCTTTTTGCAACGCTTTATATGTGCTGCACTTCTTTTGCAACACTTATATGTGTTGCACTTCTTTTGCAACACTTATATGTGTTGCAATTCTCGAACTTTCAAAACTTCAACCTTCTTTACTTTGCAACACTTATGTATGCTGCATTTTTAGGGCTTTTTCTTGTGACTTCTTCTGTCACACTTTGATACTTTCTGCTTCTCGTTTTGGAGCGTTTTCTCACGTACTGTTCCAGCAATTCTGAATCTGATACTGCT
>JAJJMA010229878.1:0-12304 GCA_023529015.1 Papaver nudicaule
GTTGAAGTTTTTTCCCGCCAAGTGTGCGCAGCTTGAGGCTTATTCTTTTCAAATTGTATCTGACCGAGATGGTGATGTCAAGAGTCTGAATGAGTTGAGGTTTTCCCAACGTAGTGCCACTTCATCTTCAAGGGTGACATAACTGGAAAAGGAGCTGGAAGATTTAAAGAAAAGCTTGAGCCTTGCCCAAGAAGACAAGGAAAGGGCTCAGAAGGCTCGAACTGCGTCTGATGCTTCCTCGGCTGAGGAGATGCAAAGATCCACAAGTAACTTAGATCTTTACTTTCTTCTGTTTGCATTTCTTTGTCTTGTTAGCATATATATCCTTGCATGGGAATAGAACATTCATTCTCTTCTCCTTTCTCCTATCTTCTTTGAAGACCTACGTGCTGACCGTAATATATTACGCCAAGAACTTTGGCGTCTTGAAATAAAGAAGGATAAATATTTGTCTTTGAACCGTGGCCTTGAACTTGAACTAGAGACTTCTCGTGATTTTACAAATGACATAGTGAGAGAACTGGATGATCTTCGGGGTTCTCTGGGGTTAAAAGATAAGCTTATTGCGGATTTGAGGAAGGAGATAAATACAATGGATCAGCGTGCTACTCTTCAACAGAGGCGATATGCCGATGCTCGAAGTGATTTAGATGAAATGGATAAAAAATGGGCAGCTGACAAGGCATAGATGAATAAATTGTACTTCCATGTGAAAGAACTGGAACAAAAAGTTAACGGGGCCGGTTCTTCATCTTCTCGACCTACCTCGGGCTCGATTTCCGCTGTTATGGAAATTTCTGAACGGGTGTATAGGCTTGATACTACTAACATGACTTTGAGAGCTGACAACGAGGCATTGCAATCTTCGCTTAACACCATGGAAAAGAACTATGATCAATTGTCTCAGGAATTTTCTTTGGCCGACTCCCAACGCTTAGAGGCAGAGCATAATCTTGAAATGTCTCAAAGTCATGCCCAAGGTAGCTTAGGGCATGCGCTTTTTGTCGTCACATTTTCTCCTTTTTTCTCCTTGTTTGGGTTTTCATGATATCTTATCTTCTTTGCTTGTAGGGTTGGAAGAGCAGATTCATGGACTTCGAGCCCAGGTTGACAATCTTACCCAAAGAGCTACAGTAGCTGAAGGTCGGGTTGCTGAGAGAGATGGCACCATTGCTTCCTTTGGCCCTCGCGAACAATCTCTAATGGAAGAGACATGACAACTTCGTGAACAACTTCGGACTCTTTAGGAGAGTGTAAATGAGCAGGCACATGCGCGTGCCGAGGATCGGGTTCGCCAATACGCCCAAGAGTCTACTGATTTCATCAATGGCACCTTTGCAGCTGCGGAAACTCACTTTAATGTCGTGCATCCTGGTCTCGGTTTACGACTTCCTCGTGCTACTGTTCCTGATGTTTGATCTTTTCTTCTCTTTATCTTGCTTGACATGGTTGGCTTCGTGTAGTTGCTTTTCTTTTCTGTTTAGTTGGTATTGTGGATGCTTTGAACTTTTTCCTTTTGCTGGTGGGTCGGAGATGGCTCCGTTCCTTCTATGAACTTTGTTGCTCGGTGTGGGTGACGAGGATGGCCTCGCTCACCAAGACACCTTTTTATATACTCCGTTGTTGCCATATCTTAGTGCGCTTGAATGTCCTCCACAACTTAAGGCTACTGTTTTAACCCTGAGATAAGTTTGATTATCTCGGGGTAAGTTCGTTTACCCCAAAGTTGATAGGATTTTACTCCCCTCAGGTAAGTTCGTTTACCCATGCTTTCTTGGACTGGCCCTATCTTTCGACACCCTTGGCCAGAGGGTATCTAGGATAGCAGTCCGGGAAATCGGCTCTCCCGCTGTTTACGGCGTTGTGAGTATCTCTATCAATCAGATTCTTACATTTCGCCTCATAAGTCTTTTTGATGTTGTTCTGGTTGTTCATTTGTTTTAGTAATCTCATTGTGCTGCTTGTCTCTGATTTCTTGTTTTGACTGTGTGATTAACAGTGAAAAATCCGTAAGTACCAGAAGTGTACTGAATTGTTGATCAGGAAACTTCCATTCCAAAGCTTGTTCGTGAAATTGCCCAGGACTTCGAGGTATCGAGATTTGTACACTTGTGTTGAATGCTTTGTTTATGGTTTCTTAAAGAGAATATACTGATTGAATGTGGACTGTGTGCTTGTTTTTTGCAGACTGATTTGCGTTTCCAGAGTCATCCATGACAAGTTGAGTTTGAGGGTTTCAAATGTAGCAATCAGCTCCTCTACTTCGTCTAACGCCTCATTAGTGACATCCTTTAACGGGGTGGCGCTCATCTTTGAGATTAACCCCATAAGATCATCCACAATACCTATGAGTGTATAGAAGTGGACACTCTTTCCAGCATTAACAAAGTGACCGTAGCGATTCCATATCCTATCATAGAGTGGGACGTGTTCCTTTGGAACATTAAATCCTCCCACTAGCTTATAATCAGGGAGAGTCACCTTGTGAAGTGGGTTGTACATCACACCAGCATGGGGAAATTCTTGAAGGGCCCAAGTAATTGGAGCATCTACGTCAATAATGTCGATATTCTCATAGACTTGTGTTTCATTACCGACAAACTGAAAGAAAAATTCAAAGCAAACAAAAGTTTAATAATATGTTTCGAGCTATATTATGAAAGCTTAGCATGAGAAGATGACTGAGTTTACCTTGACAAGGGAAAGACTCTCATCAGCGACCTCATCAAAATCTTTACTAAGGTTTTGAGCATCAATGATCTTCGTACCCACGAAGTAGCTATCTTCCTGAAAAAGGAGGGGTACCGAATTACTACCAACTTTTCGTTTTGGCTCGTGAGTCTTATGGTTTAAGTCTGGACGATCTCAAAAATCAATATCCAAACTTATAACTGGAGTTGTTAAACCTCGACAAAGAGTACTTTGGAGTCAACTCTACAGTTAGACAATAACGTACTACTTGGTGCTTTAGTTATACAATCAGAGATATAATGCGGAAAGTAAAAGCACACAAGACACCAAAGATTTTTTTAACGAGGAAACTGCCTTGCAGAAAAACCTCGGGACCTCGTCCAGATTGAACACCGCCCAGTACAAACTGACTACAAACACTAGCCTACTATAAGACTTCGGTCTGGGATGTAGCAGAGACCAACTCAAGCCCTCCAAGCGAATTGGCTATTGTCGCCTTCCTTACGTCTCTAGATCCCCCACAGATCGTCACGCACTTGATTCCCCCAGCTGACGTCCTTTACAGGTCTAGGAGTTGCTTTGACCGATGCCAAAGGCTTGTGTCAGCAATACTGGTTTTTCAACCTAATTGTTGACGTATGGTGTAACTGTCCTCTATCAGTTTACCACACACAAGATGACTTCCTTCGGATTGTTAAATCCAGGTCATACAGAAATCTACTTCACAAATCGGGGCTGACACGCAAACCAAGTAAGCAATGCCCAATTCGTATCTACCTCAGTTATACACGAAGAATCACTTAAGAAACTTGTATAACTGGAGCTAACTAGGTCTTACAACACCGAGTGCAGCCGTGCGTTGTTACCTTTCCAACCTTGTTGAGTAACGTATCAGTTCTTGAATAGTCGTATATCAGAAGAGACGGACTTTAGAATAGACAAGAACGTGATCAGGTTACCAAGGTTACAGGTTAATCCGATTTCAACCAAAGATGGTTTCAATCTCCTACCTGTGCTTCCCAACTCTCAAGAGAAGTCTTTATAGTCGTAGGGAGTTCCCAGAGGAGCTGCAACCTATAGAGGATGACTATACCACAACAAGCATTCACCGAAGTGAAAAGAGTTTACGCTACCTTCCCTAAGGACCTTCACGTATGCTTGATGCTTGCGGTATTTGTCCATAGACACCTCTATTTATATCACTCAATAAGATAGGTTTCTTTGGAATAAAGCAAGCAATTACTTGTCCCACAAGTTAAGGAAACTTGGAAACCAAGTAAAGAGATTAATCTCAATTGGAATTCTTTTTAACATTATCTGCCAAGTGTTTTGTTAGCTCAAAAACACTTCAAGATAGAAATCCAACAGACCAGAGATAATCTTATCTTATTGACTCATTGAGGATCGTTAGATGGAACACAAAAGATATTATGTTTTACACAAGTCCATTTAAGAGATAAAGGAGTTTGGAATTTGACTCAGAGTGAAATTCTAAAAGAATCTTCACTAAATCCGACACCAGCAAGATGACTACCGTCAGGTTCACGTACTGGTACGCGAAATAAATAGCCATCTCGAACTCAGGGAATTTCCGAGTTTCTGGTACGCAAACCGGTTCGTGAACCGTGCGCCTGTCAGATTTCGTCAAATCTGGATTCCGCTGGAAGTACTGGGCTGAGCCAGAACTTAGACGTGTGTACGTCCTCAGCTGTGATCCATGGACTCTTTGCTCAAGAGTACTCCTTTAGATTCATCCATATCCAACTAACAGTTTGCAAGCAAACCATTGCAATGGACACATGGCACCGAATCTATCTCATTCATTCTTGTACTCACAGTATTTGTGGGATCAAACACTGGTCATGATACAAGGCCACGTTACACAAGAATACGATCTCAATCGTTATTATCACTACTAAAGTAGTCGACTATATTTCGAAAGAATAGATAAAGTAGAATAGAAGAATATCCATAAAGTCATAACTCCTACTAACCTTTTATCGATGAAGAATAATTGATGTCTTCTTTGTTTTCACAGTCTTCGTCTTCAAGGTCTCTACTACTTTGTCTATATCCCGAAATCTAAACTCTAGTAGGCTAAATCAAGAATTGAGTTTTGACACCTAAAACTGACAACTAACTTGACATACCAACACTAGTGGGTTTGACCGGACAATGCCCTAACACTTCCATCTCTTTGTTACCACCAGAAAGCTGCAAGGGCAAACAAGGTGAGAATAAAATACTGAAATATTTTACTTCAAATTAAAAGAGTTGACAAAAGTAACCTGTGTAGCATCAAGTGTTACAGAGGATTTGGGTCATGTTGTTTCTCCATTTTTATTTCGCTCCGTAGTCGTGCCATTTGGAGTTGCTCCACCGAAGAATGAGCTTTGACCAAAGGGAGTGAATGAAGCATTCTCAAAACCTGGAGCAGGCCCATCCTACATCAAATAAGGAAGAAACGTCATCAAAAGAAGATATTACAATGAGTTCACGACGTTTTCTAAAGCATCTGAAGCCTACTTGGTTGGTTTGTTTGAGGACACCAACTTGTGTGTCATCCAAGTTGGTCTTACTAGCATGCCCAAGGACATTCAACTTTCTAGGAGGATCAGAGGAGAAAAGGCTTGATCTGTAAGTGATGATGATGGGCTTGGAGGAAAGTATGTAGATGTTTTTTTTTTTTTTGGTTGTGTTTTCTACAAATGTTTAAGGTAACAGAGGAAGAAGGCTCTCTTACCTTTGAGTTTTTTTTCTTCTGATTTTTGCTCATTTTAATTTGACTGATCGGTATGCTTTATGTTGTAGCCGAAGAAAGGGTCGTGGTGTTTAGACGTAAATTGTGTTGAGAAATCAAGAAGAGGAACCCCGTGCTTCATACTTGTTATATCGAGCAAATAAAATTCTATTGATTGCTAAGAGTAGATTATTGGTTGATTTGGGGATGATAGGTAACAATAATGCAAGGAAGAAATCAAGAAGAGGAGTTTGTTGAAAGTGACTGAGTGAGATTATGTGTTGCCTGCCTAGTTAGATATTTTTGAATATTTTTCAAATGATTGTTATTTTTGTCGTCATTATGTTTCTAGATTTTTGTTGTAACTAATTAACAAAATATATCATTAAATTTTAATAAATATATCCTTAAATTTTGTAACAATTAAATTTTGTAACAATATTAAATTCAGTTATTAATAAAATATATTTTTGTATGAACGGTTTTGAATGTGGCCACGTCTGATGAATTAGTGAAATGAAGAAAATTAGTTTAAATTGAATGGCTTAGGTACAACCACGTGGATGGTGGAAAAAGCATCTGTTCTGACGGTTGAGGATGCATCTGTTTAGATGGTTGAGGATGCATCAATCTTGACGGCCACGATTTTAATGATTACAAGAGTCATTTTTACCACGGTTCAAATGATTCAAGAGTCTGAAAGGTATACAATAGACACTCAAAATGATATTTTTGCGTCTTTTAAACGAACTTTGCCACGGTTCAAATGATTCCAAGAGTCCAAAAGGTATACAATAGACACTCAAAATGATATTTTTGCGTCTTTTAAACGAACTTTACTACGGTTCAAATGATTCCAAGAGTCCGAAACAATGGACACGCAAAATGATATTTTTGCGTCTTTTAAACAAACTTTACGACGGTTCAAATGATTCCAAGAGTCCGAAAGGTATACAATGGACATTCAAAATGATATTTTTGGGTCTTTTAAATAAACTTTACGATGGTTCAAATGATTCCAAGAGTCTGAAAGGTATACAATGGACACTCAAAATGATATTTTTGCGTCTTTAAAACAAACTTTACGACGGTTCAAATGATTCCAAGAGTCTGAAAGGTATACAATGGACACTCAAAATGATATTTTTGCGTCTTTTAAACAAACTTTACGACGATTCAAATGATTCCAAGTGTCTTATGAGACCCGTATTGCCACTAGAATTGGTAAATTTTGGCTCCACTGTGTTACAGGTGGTTGGGAAGGCCATGTCCGTTATCTTTATATTGACACTCAAAAGCAAGAGTACCAATAGGGGACATTAAAACACGTGATTACTCGACACGCTCCAGCCATTTTTTTTTGTAAGTGTCAAAACAAATACAGACACTCAAAAAAACAGTCTTAAATACCCATTTGTGTATTAGTGTGATTATAGAACCTTTGAGATTACTCAGGTGAATACTTGAATATTGATTTGTGAGATCGTTCAAGTAATATAATCAACAGAGTTTACGAAATTTAAAAGTTGGTGGTGTATCTCGGTATCCCCTCTTTTTCACCTTCGTCGCAAGTTTCCTCCGTAAGTTCTTTGCTAGTCAGCCCTGGAGAAAGATCTCAACTGGAGAAAGCCTTGAGTCTTCAAATGGCAAAAGTGCAGGAGTGTTTTCTGAATCCCGCTCATTCTCATATTTCTGGTGAAGTACCTACATTGGAGAAGACAGTGGAAAGGGTGAAGCAATTCTCTGGTTCGCTCCATGTGTTGAATTTATACACCTTAAGTCCTTCTTTGCTGTTGACGGTGGTGCAATATTCCTTGTGTAAATTACGAAGGTATCTTATTTCTTTCTCGTTCTTTCTTGCAGCTGTCGCAGTAAGTGCAAAGTTCTTCTTTGTTGTTGAATTTTTATCCGGCTAAGTGCGCCCAGCTTGAGGCCTATGCTTCCCAGATTGTTTCTGACCGTGATAGCGCAGTAAGACAGTTCAACGAGCTGCAGCATTCTCAGCAAGATAGTACTTCGTCGTCGAGGATAACAGATTTTGAGAAGGAGTTGTTGAATTTGAAGAAAGATTTTGTAGCTGCTCGGACTGCCAAGGATTCCGCGGAAAAGGCCCAAATGGAATCTGCTGCTGCCCTTACTAGGGAAATTGAAAAATGCAGAGGTAAGTTCAATCATGTTTACATTCTTTAGTATTCATACTTTTTTGTTTCCCCGTCTGTTTTCCGGGCTTCGGGGGTTTTATTTGGCTCCCCGTGATTGTCCTTTTGAAGACCTTCGTGCTGAACGTCATGATCTACATCAGAAGTTGTGGTATGCTGATCAAAGAGCGGATAGCTACTTAATCTTGAATAGTGGGCTCGAGACCCAACTGGATATGTCTCATTCTTATAATGTAAGAGTAGTGAAAAATCTTGATGATCTTCAGGCTTCTTTGGAACCGTTTGAAAAGACGAGGGTAACGAGTACACCACCAATCTTTTATTTTAGTCCACCTATAAGTCAAACCTTGAACGGTTCCTGTATTCAAGAACTCAAGAACAAGATCTCCTTCAGATCTGATTGATTCACACAAGGGAGTCAATACAAGAATCCGAAAGGCTATGTCAACAACCAAGTCCGATACTTTAATTATAAATGATAAATCAAATATAATGCGGAAGTAAAGTAAAGTACACACAAGATTTTGTTAACGAGGAAACTACAAACTCGTAGAAAAACCCCGGGACCTAGTCCAGTTTTGAATACTCTTAAGAATTAAGCCACCAACACACCTACTCTCAGACTTCGGACTAGCTGGTGCAGACAATATGACCCTAATACGACTATTAGTCACAAAGATTTCCCCTCAGTATTCCTACGCCTCCAACCACAGCAAGGTGGTCATGCACATGTACTCTCTTACGCAAACAGACGTCATTTACTGTCTTACGCAATAGTTGCCTCACAGCCCGTCGCGAGGACTATCGCTACCTGACCTCCAATCGGACGATCACAACCTTAGTGGACAACAACCAAATAGCGGCAGGTCAAATCGCTAGATGATATCCTTGGTAACTAACAGATATTTCACCGAAGTTCTTTTACACCAAGGGCGAGGATATTGAGATTACTTAGGCAATAAACACCTCGAGATATCGATCAAGGTTTCAAAATCCCGAAAGAGCAACCTTGTCGTCCCCGTTGGAATCAAGCAAATAACTGTAGCAAGTACGATATGATATGACCTTGAAGAACGGTGTACCTGCAAAGAACAAATCCAATAACAACGACCTTGATTCCACTCAATATCTATAGTTTAGGCACACAAACCGAAAATGGCTTGCTGAAAAATCCAGGTTAATAGATAAAGAGTATGTTCTAATCACAATGATAGTGAGTGGCCTTATAGCAGAAGAGAAGGACCATAGAATAAACAAGATCGCAAGGTTTGATAGACGTGATAGAACAGAACACAAGTACAATACAAAGTAGACTAGTAAACATAAAATAGTTTCCCGTAAGAGGTACTTCTAGGCTTCTCGATCCCTAGAGAAGACTTTCACGCAATTCTAGACCAAGAGCAAAAGCTCAAAGGTAACTGGAAAAAAAAAAGCGACAGACACAAGCTTACAATTCCGAAGAAGAGCTTGGTAGAGGGATAAAGCTTTTAGGAGAGATACCACTCCTATTTATATTGACTAAGGCTTAGATTTGAAATGAGGCTAACTTAATTTTGGAAATTCCACAAAGCTCATTTACATATTAATTCCGAAATTCCTCATTTAGTCTCATAACATTTAATGAGATCTAATACTTTAGCATTTTACATTTATCAAAAATATAATTCATAAAGAAAATATATTTTCAAAAGATGTTTAGCCAAGAGCAATCAAAGCAAATAATATTAATAAGGTATATTTGGATATTTCTTTTAATTTGAAATATAGCGCTTACCAAATATGCTCCCTGGGAAAGAGCTCATTTCGAAACGTGTCCTTTTGTTTCGAAAATCTCCTTAGATATTATTACTTACAAATGTCGTCATCAGCTTTGACAATGTCGACATTACTTCCTTGGTATAACTGGGATAACCAGACGAACCTAGGTGGAAGTGGGATCTGGTCCAACGTGGTTCAACGTTCCGCATAAACGTATCATAACAGACGTGGACAAGCTTTGTGTGTTAAGCTTAAGTGAACACGTAGGTTCAACAGACATTCCGAATCACGCAAATAGATATACCATTGGAGTACGGTGCGAGATTCCACGAGTAATAGCAAAATGTTAAATCTCCTGAATTCTTGATTCCAATATATATGTCACGTTAATGATATCCAAGAATTCAAATCAAAACATCAAATGAATAATCAAATGAATATTTGATCGAGTAGTAAAATCATACGAATAATTTAATCACGTACAATATTGATCAGAAATCATGTGTCTACCTATCTGAAGAGATTAACCATATTTCTGATGATAACTCAATCTCACTTTAGTTGTACATTGAAGATGAACGAATTCAAACTTCAAACCGAGAACATCAAACTCATTAATTCGTTGAAGCACAAATCAGAAAGGTAGAGTTTGAACTTCGAAGTTACGCATTCTGAGATAACCATATTATGGTTTCGAAACGTACATTCTGTTTTGGCAGAAACCAAATTAAGGTTTCGGAACCTAAAGTTCATTATATGACCAGAACCTTATTAAGGTTCCCAAATCAAGTTTCCATATAACGAAACCTAAAGCTTGGTTTCGAAATCTAGATTCTGTTATCAAAACCTTGGTTAAGGTTTCGAAAACAAGAAACACATATTCAATTCTCCATCAATGTTTGGTTTCGAACTTGAGAGTCCATGTGGTCGAGAACCATTTCAGTATCACACCTTTTTAGCCTCGACGCACAGGAATATATTTCCCGGTTCACATAAACCTTTAGGAAACCCCAAGGTCTTTTCGACCTTTTAGAACTCACATGGTCAAGAGACATTGGCCTCGATTCTCAAGTCATTATTAGCCAATAAACATAGTTACGAATCTGTGTTATCTCATTGGTCACAATATTTAATTTCGGACCAATAGCTTATAAATTCGAAAACCAGATTATGGTTTCGAAATCAACGTTTAGTTTTACCAAAACCTACATTGAGGTTTCGAACATTGAAAATTCATAAGTTGAGATTACAGAAATATGGTTTCGGAATCCAGAAGTGGGATATGGCATACGAGATGTTCATATACAGAATCAAATGAATGATTCAAAACTTCAGTATTCAGAGCCAAACCATGACGTAGTATTCGAATCTCAAAATAGCAGTATTTCGAATCTACACAACATAAGTGTGAGTCACAGTCTCTCTTACATTGGCTCATACAAGTATATGCAATCAATCCCACAGAGCCAGAGTAGGTAAGAAGAGACACAATACTGTGATGGATTAAATCCCGTAAATCTACCGAGATAACATCACATTGCTATATCCAACTCGAAAGGTTAGGAAAAACCTTTATATTAACTTAGAGACGGGGAAGAAAAGAAAGCTCTAAGCAATATGGAACGTCATAACTACAACACAAATACCGCAAGCGATAAAGTGAAGTTATCTTAAGACACACTGATCACGAGTGATCAAGTCATAACGTAAATCTTAAGATGAGAGTTATGTTTATGTCTTTTGTGGCACAAGTGTAAAAGATAATGGAATCGCGTTATTTAGATTCACTAACCTCTTGAATGATGAAGCCGGATGTCTTCGTTTGATCTTCAGTCTTTCTTCAATTCTTCAAGTAGTGATTCTAAATCCTACCAAAATCTTCCACAACCTAAAGCTAACTCTCTCATGACTTCACCTAATTGTGTGTTGTTTAGCGGTCGAGTTTTGATCACTAAAGTTGACAACTAAGCTTGACATACCAACACTTAGGAGGTTGACGGAACCATGCTCTAACAATCACCCCCCTTGTCAATTTTAGTGACAAAAACTCTTTACATAGATGAACGAGAAATTTCAAACCTAAGTTCTACGCTTCGAGTTCTTCTACTTAGCTTGACAGCGCACCAATAGTACCTGCAAAATATGTCAGTCTGCAAACAAGATATGTACTATTGAAAAATACTGATAACTAATACACTAACTCCCCATGAATGTAAGTTCGGATGTCTATCAATGTCCGACGTATTGTTATCACCTGTAGCACAACGCGAAAGTCTACAGTGCTAGTAACATCTAGTGTTACTCCCCCTTAGTTAATGCTTTCATTCATTTTTCAATATATGCGCAAGCATTTTTCTCCCCATATGACACTGCTTAATGTCAAAGACCAAGTGATAGGTGCTCAAAACACCTATTCAAGAGTACCTAATTGATACACTTTAGTCGGCTAAAGCCTCGTACATTCTTTATCTTACACTCGTTTTCTATTTTGCAGGTACTTCTAAGTTATATAATACAAAATGAAGCAAATACCAACTCATTTCACTACTTGGAGACATCGGAGTCGATGGTCTCGAATACAAGAAGGATGTAAAGCTCTTACGGTGTCAAAACGAGAATTGCTGGAGGCAGCCATACATAGGATTAAGACAGCCACTTGAGTTGTGTTACAGATTACTGGAGCATCAATTTGCAACTGTTTGGAGCACTCACAGTTAAACAGCCCAAGATTATTAGAGCAGACGAGTCAGTTACTCAGGGCCGCCCGGTTATATGGACTCAAGCCACGAGATAAGGGCCACTTCCCTGTTCTAATTAAAACAAACGAGTTTCTTTGTGAGTTCAGTTCTACTGAATTCCTCACGTCTGAGTTATGCCACCGGTAAGTTGGGTTTCCAGGTGTTGTTTCAATTCAATTGAGAGACAGCTAGGAATTCGGATAAAACAAAGAGACGAA
>JAJJMA010229880.1:584-18613 GCA_023529015.1 Papaver nudicaule
ATTATAAATTTTGATGTGAAGACAGTATGCACACAAAGACAATAACCATCACCGGTAGCGTGAAAAAAAAAATCTTTGAAACATATCGACAATGGTACTCGTTGTGTAGATCTCGTCGAGAGCTTTCGGAATATATAAAAATTGTTAATTTTTGAATTATAGTACGTGAGATATTTATTTTGTTCCAAAATTAGAGTAGAAGTGATTTTAATATATAGGGTCATATCAATAATTTGTATAATTATTATAAAAACCCTGGGGTTAAAAGAATAAAGACCAAAATTATCAGGGTCATATAAATAATTTTCTCATTCTAAAGTTTACGTGTAGATCGAGAAGAGAACGCAAATTGAATAGATGGATCTACAGATATATATTAAATTAAAGAGAGGAGTTAATTTTTAGAGAGAGAAAGTGAATCCAGTGAGAAATATGAATGAGAAGATCGGAGGAAGAAGATGTAAGAGAAATATGGATCGGACCATTCACAAAAATCCCGTTTTGGTGTCTTCTTCTTGGTAGCGGTTTTGTCCATGTTATCAAGTGAAAGATTTGTTTACGATGTAATTTAAAGAAGTTGTTCAACTGAGTCAACTCACAAGGCTGAGTTGGAAACAAGACACGTCAAGAGAGTACATGATGACTCTCACTCGATGAGGGACTGTGACCAACATTTCAAGCCTATGCCAGCATCACGCAAATCAACTCGGAACGGTCGAGTCAAAGAAAAGTGACCAGTAGAACCTACCAGGTGGTTCCAACACAATATTGACCACCTTAAGCTAGTCTGTGCCCCGACGGTATGTTATCGAGCTTCACGCAAGATAAGAGGCACATGACATTGTTATTCGACTCCATCCTTTCTCAATCAAACGCTATTTTGGCTTCTCCTTTGAAAACCCAGGGACCCTTTCTCCGCTCCAAGCAATTTGATTGAAGAAAACATGGTATGTACTCGCAGACCAACCCTAACTGACTTTGGTGTTGTTTCAGAATAGAAATCTTGATTATCAATCTGATTGGGGGTGGATTTTGATTCACCCTAGTTAATTCTTGGAACGTAAATTTTGATTATAAATTTAATTTGGGGTTTATGTACTTGAAGATGATATTTGGTATTTTTCATGATGTCAAAATTAAGATTATTTTGTCAATTTGTTACAGTCTACGTATAATCGGGAGACACTGAAGGTATATGAGAAGTGGCGAGCAAGCACTATGGTGGCCTAAGCCTTCTCTATTGAATAGAGAAAGGGGAAGGCGGAAATGGCGAAAAAATGGCAATCACGGTGGTCTTAGCTATTTAGAGACGGAAATTGGATTTCCGCAGCTTTTCTGTGCGGAAATCCGATTTCCGTAAAGAATTGGTTTTTATACAGAAACACTGCGACCTGCTGCTCATTTCAGTTTCTTTTCTTTTCTTCTTCCTCGTTTTCTCTTCTTCTTCTCCCACAAAATTTCAATTTTCATCAATTTGGAGTCCAAATTTACCAACCAAATCAAAAGGGTGCGTTCACTAATCAAGGAAGGTTATATACAAACAATCAATTTCAGTTTTCATCAAGAAATTTTGATAAAGGTGAGTTCTTTAATTATAGGTTTCCAAATTGGGTTTTTTTTGTTTGATCATGATTTTCAATGTATTTGAATGATTAAATGCAACCAAAACAAGAACATGATGTTCTTCTAACGTACATATACCATAATTTCATGAAACCCTTTGGTGATTGTTATTGATTTAGGTTAAATTTGCTTGAAATGTTGAAATGGTATGAAATTGCTTGAAATTTGGTGATTTATGATGGAATTCTTGTTGATGGACCTATCCAATTGTTGTTTGTATTACATTTGATCATCAATTGTTGATTGTATTGCATTTGATGTTGCTCTTATGCATTGTAGGATTGAATTGTTGTTCAACATGATCCCTACTATAGATGCAACTACAATCGTATCGTCGGAGAACTGTCATAGGCATGTTAGAAAACTTCCTCCGGATGCAGACGCAGGTCAAATCAATACCCGAGGTAGCGCCGCTGGTCTTCCTGCACTATACGAAATTGTAAGTCGACATCCGGATTGTAAGAGAATCGTCGATAATTGTGGATTTGGCAGGATATTTGAAGTAGAGTATCCAGGGAGTGCTGATAGTAGATTGGTAAGCGCCATTGCTGAGAGATGGTGGCACACCACGCATACCTTTCATGCTCCTAGATTTGAAATTGGGTTCACTCCTTGGGATTTTACTATGCTTACATGTATAGCTGTTGGAAGTGGTACACTTATTGATTTGATCGATTTCAGTTCGAAGGATTGGGCAGAATTTGGCCATATATACACTGATTTTCTACTTCCGTTAGTAAAACCACCAAAGAAAAAAGATAGAGATAACACCGTGGAAGAAGAACAACGAACAGGTCCGGAGGTTAATCGAGAAGGATATTATGTGGTTACTGATGATGAAACTAGAGACTATGTTAGGAATGTGTTAACCAGAAAATCTGGGATTAAGTTGAGTCTGATCAAAAACTACATTTTGACATGGAAAGAGACCCCCTTAGATCAACGGGAAGATTCTGATGTGAAGAACGTTGCTCGGATGTTCTGATGTGGGTGATCGGCAATGTTTTGTTTCCAAACAAGAACGATGTTGCTCTGTTAAGTTGGCTTAGATTACTGGTTGATTTGGAAAAGGTAAACACTTACGATTGGGGTCAAGCAATAATGGGAAGGTTGTATTCCGCATTGGATAATGTGGTCACACACAAGAAGTTCGGCGAATTGGAATGCTTCTGGTACATTTTATTGGTACGTAAACATTTCCCGTTTATACAACAACAAAGTTGAACGCTTCTTATCATTGATATTTTTTTCTTCGTGTTTTTGCAGCCTTGGTTTTGGTCGTATATACCTGTATTGAAGCCAAATACAGACGAGGGTCAAGGTAATCCTGATTTCTTCCCTGCTTTAAAATTATGTGACAAGGGACATATGAAGAAGGGTACCGGATCACAAAGAAATACCGGTCCTCACTCTTTGGTATTGGCTCGGAACCATTTGGATTCTCTCAATCCAATTGGTATCAAATGGCTGCCGTGGAATCGTAGTAGCTACTATGGGATTGGAGATGTTGCAAATGCTAGGAGGTTGTCCGTTCAACGATGTTCGTTTTATGATCCGATAGACCGAGAATACTTCTTGTACCTAGGGGAACGATGTCTTCGTCAGACTCAGGGAAAAGTAGTAATTCCCATTGATCCACCGCCAAAATTGAGTGGTACCTCAGAAGAAATGGGAAATTATGTGGGTGGTGGACACAATACTTTGCACTACTGCGAGACCACAGAAGATGAGTTTTATGTATGGTGGAAAAGCCATTCTATTGGACCTTATTTGCCCACAGTTGTGCATGCTGGGAATGTCTATGTTGCGCGTGTGGAACCTCCAATTCGCGATCAACCGAGCCTTACTCAATGTACATATGTTCCAGAGTATATTTCAACTCTCCATCCACGGTTTCCAATTGAGGAGCCGCCTTATGCTGTCATTTGTGGCAATGATGGTAGAGCAATGAAAAGAATGTTATGCGAGGAATACATCAAGGAGGTACACCAATATGATGCATCTGTGGGTACAGCGGTAAGTATAAATATAAATACTACTTTATGTTTGAATTGCGATATTTTGTTTATATTCATATCAAAATGCTATAATACGATTGGGGTCATGAAACAGGAACAATGGTGCAAGTATAGCCAGCATCTCGCCAACAAGAATGCTGCACTGAACAGTTTTATGTATGACCATACAGCGGACCTATGGCATCAAATGGAGGGATCTTCTAGCTCTAGTTCAGTTCGTCGGGAGCTAGCTTACATTGGTCCTGGGGAAGCTTATCATCCGTTCTATGAGAGTGCAAGTACCAGCAGTAATACCAGTAGTTTTGTTAGGGAAACTCCACCCGAAGATTTTTATCGACCCCAAGAAGCGACTTCTCAGTCATCGCATGATTACCAACAATTTCCTTTATCTCAATATCAGAGCCAGCAATTTGTGCAACAAACTGAACAATATGTGCAAACTTGGCCACAAAGTACTACTACTACTAACCCGAATGCTGACTGGGACATGGCTGAGGGTGAGGGAGTAGGAACGTTCACTGGATTGCTCAACAACCCGAATGCTCGCCAATTTTAGTTTAATTGTAATCTATTGAAAACTTATTATTTGCTAACTTGAAACTTGGAATTAATATCAGTACTTTTTATTTTGCTAACTTGATTGGTACATGACTAGATAACTTGCGATTACAACTACATTGCAAAGATGAAAAAAAAAACTACTAATATCTTGCCAAATAGATTCCATCACGTTGCTCTTAACATTTAATAACACATCATTGTAAATCCTCGATCTTTAACATTCACCAAACACGAATGCCCGGTTATTGAGCTCATAATATCGAGCAAGAGATAGAGTGACCAATTCTTCGTGTGACGCATTTGTATTTGTTTGGTACATAGCTCTCATAATTCGACAAAACTCGGAGATGTCTCCACTAATGTGGTTCCATCGCCTTCTAATTCTTTTTATATCTCTACCATTTGGATTGTTTGTAACTCTCACGAACACATCAAAAACACGAATCCAAAACGCCGGTTGCCAAGGTTCCACTTCTCCCACCATATCATTCATTCGGCTACGAATGAAAGAGTAAGTAATTGCTAGATCTTCTAACTTGGTGTAATTGGTCGCCATTTTGATTTTGTGATGAAAAAAATTTGAAAATTTGAAGGGAGATAGAAAGAATCAATAAAAACAAGATTGATTGAGGTGGATTTGTCAAAGAGAGTGAATTTTCTTATATAGAAGAGATCCCAACGGCTATTTTTTTTGAATTTTGAAAAAAAGAGTCGTTGGGGATCTGACGGTCATGAAAAAATAGAAAGATGGATGGTTGGATGTTGAGGTGTAGAGGGGGTGTAAGGAAAAAAAGGTCAAACGGTATTATTTATGGGACGGAAATCCAATTCCCGCATGACTTCTGGGCGGAAATCGGATTTCCGTAAAAAGTTTTCTACGGAAATTGGATTTCCGCCCTGCGGGAATTGGATTTCCGCCTCGCTTCTCTATTGCTATTGCCTGCTACGAACCCGTAGCAGGCAATAGAGAAGTCTACCAATTTCTCTATTGAATAGAGAAATTTTGCACCATAGTAGTTGCGTTTCTCTATTCAATAGAGAAGTCTCCCCAAATAGAGAACCATAGTGCTTGCTCTTACCCCGAGCGAGAAACTGAAAGAAGTATCTGGATGGACGCTGAAACCACTATGTGCCAAGAAAAAGCCTGCTCTTACCCCAAGCGAGCAGAAGGTGAAGTCGAAAAGGAACAAGATGACAAAGATCAGGAAGGAGGAAGAAAGGAAGAAGAGGCTGGCTAGAGACTCAACTCAAATATGGAAAAGGAAAGAGGATTTTACTAATTCCTGCTGGGGATGCAGAGAAGATGGATCTTCAATCACCTTCTACTTCAACAATCATGTTGCCTGAATAACGTTGCTAATCATATTAGTGATGTCTCTATTTTCATGCTTTTAAACTTTCAGTGGAGTGTGTCTGTTTAGGTCTTATGCTTAGGGTTCTTATGGAATGAACGGCCCTGCCATAGAGATTCCAAATGGTATATGCGTGTGTATGTGTGGAGATTTTCTAGCAAAAAAATGTATGTGTGGAGATTTCATTCTGTTCCAACTGACTCTTGATATTGTAATTTGTATTACTGGTAATTTCTTGATGATTAACTTTCTTATAAAATTAAACTGGCTGTTTTAAGGCCGGCTGATTTAGTATTATGAAATCAGGTATGGAAAGATAGATGCTCCCTGATTTTTCAGGGTCTGAAGCCATCTTGTGCTGATACAGTTGCTAGAATTCATAATATGGTGTCTCATTGTAGTGCTATTTCAAACTCTTCTGCAGGCAACACTAACCCTGTTATGCAGATAGAGAAGTGGATTCCTCCAGTTGATGACTATGTCAAGATCAACATAGATGCATCTTACATTGAGAGGTTAAATATAGGAAGCATAGGACTAATTATTCGTAATGGTGCAGGGCAAAGCAATGCTTAGGAGCTAAGGGAGCTTACTTCAATGGACTGCATGTGGAATTGGGAGCAGAGCACCTGGAATGTTATGCACTCAAAGAAGCTGTCAGTTGGGCTGAAGACTTGGGGTACCAGAAAGCAGTGTTTGAAGCTGACTGTGAAAATGCAGTAAAGTCAATCAATGGCGATGAAGCTCAAGTTCATTGGTCAAATCAAGGACTTATTTCTAAGGCTAAAAGTTATTTTTCTACTTCTAGACTATGGTTTTGCAAATCCATTAATAGGTTAGCTAATAATATTGCTCATAATCTTGCCAAGAAAGCAAGAGAGGAACTTTCTGGCTTTGAGTTTTACAATAATTTCCCTCCAGACATTGTGAGCTGGTTGGAAAATGAAAACAATCATGTAATGGGTTAATCTTTGAATGAATTTTTTAGTATCAAAAAAAAAAAAAAAAAAGTGAACAATTTCCACGGTGTCGGTGTGACAAACTGACAATAGACGAAAGTAGAAGTTGACTTTGAGGCCGGGTACATGTCTCTTACGAACTATACACACAAATAAGCCCATAAACAAGAACCCATGTGAGCACACTAGTTTACTAGACAGTCTAGACTTGTTTGCAGGAAAAATAAAGGTCAGATCGACACTTTTGATGAGAGAGAAATTAAGATGGTTTCTTTACGTCCATCCGTTTTACTCTATCTGAACATGTGATTTGTTCTTAACCTTAATTGGTGTCATTATGAACATGTCTTCTCACTTCTATATAAGCCTCCCTCTAGTCCCATGGCACTTGTCAGTACTAAGTTCTACACCTAAAGATACTAGAAAAAAATGTTCAAGTTTCTCACCGCGTTCTTGTTATTTTCTTCCTATGCTATTGTTGGCTCATTGAGCCATACAATAAAGTTCAAAAATGTTGTTAGCAGCAAAAAGGATGCTGGAGCTGGGTGCTTTGTTGTACTCGATAACTCTCCTATGTGGTTAAAAGCGGGGGTCGTACATTATGGGGACGAAATTGTATTTGACATGCCTTTCATATCGGCACCGCGAAAGGAAATTAAAAGTGACTATGCAGCTTGCGACGCAGCAAACGCCGACGACAAGAAAAAATACGTGATCTACGACTCTCTCGTAAATACTGATTATCAGGCATGTATAGGCAATTGCTCCATCGAGTGGCGCGATGATGGAGCCTATAGGCTTGATGAAAAGACCAAAGCATGGACGAAAATAAATTCCTGATCGTAAGCCTTTTAGGCTCGCCAAGCCAATGATATATCTAAATAAATGTATGAAATAAAATGCTGGTTGATTAGGGATTATCTTATTAGATAGATCATGTAATAGTATTACATAGGTTCCTTTATATACAGTTAAGGGAAACCCATATGGACCGCACATCCATGGGCCATAGGCCCTGTAACACTCCCCCTTGTGCGGTTCAATAACAAAACTTTATACATAGTACTTCATATATAGTGCTTTGAATGTAGTTCTTCAAATGTGATGCTTCACTAAAACTTTGTCAAGGAAAAACCCGGTGGGACAAAACCTTGAAAAGAGAATGAGTATAACGTCTCGAGTCTTGGTAAACTTCTCTGTTGGAAGTGGTCGGTGACTTCTCTTTTAGCTTCAAATGTAGCTCGCTCGTCGATGACCATTGTGTCTAAGTTAATTGCCTCATTAAAACCTCGCCAGGAAAACCCAAAGGGACAAAGCCTGAACTAAGAAAAAAGAGTACAGTATCAAGAGTACTTAGAACAAAGTTAGACTCGCACATGTTGCCTCGTTAAAACCTTGACAAGGAAAACCCAGTGGGACAAAACCATGACGAAGGGAAAAGAGTACAACGCGATAAGTCCAGAAGTACGCCTTTGCTCATGCTGAATAACACTCTTGCTTCTCGCTGAAAGTTGTTTTGCTTGAAATGTTATCGCGTTCATTTCTTTGATTCTGATGCAGTTCAGTAATATCCATCCAGTCTTCAAGTCTTCAATATTCAGCATATACGCCAAGTGTAGTTGTGGCCGTGTTCTCTCTAAAAACCTTGTCGAGTAACAAAACCCTGTGGGAAAAACTAATCTCGATCGAAGGGAAAAAGAGTACAACACAATTTCACATTTCGAATCAAAATATGTCGGCATCATATCATTGGATCCTCCCCCTGATGTCGGCATCTCCCCTGATTTCGTTTGGGGTATAGTCTCTAGACAGTTTCATTAGTCATGAGCTTTTCGAAAGTGACTATAGGTGATGACTTATATGTTCACCATTTCTCCCCCTGATTACTTTTGTTGACTAAGTGATTTGTCTCTTCATAATCAACAACTTTTCGATTGCACTTCTGATATTGCAGTTGTCTCATTAAAAACCTTGCTGAGTAACAAAACCATGTGGGAAAAAGTAACCTCAGTGAAGGGAAAAAGAGTACAACTTACCACTAGATGCTCCCCCTGATGTAGGACAACTTGTTTAGTACAATACATTCATGGGAGTTTGAACAACTTCTTTAGTCCAATACAGGTAGACACTTCCTTTAGTCCTACGTAGTCAGACAAGTTCTTTAGATCTCTACAGTTTTGCAATCATGGGAGTCGGACAATTCCGTTAGTCCTATACTTTTCACATGTAATCATGGGAGTACAATACAATTTGCAAGTTCATTAGAAAACTCTATTTGCATCTTCATAGGGATAAGAACAAACCCATGTCAATGGTTCCTTTTTAGGTATCTAGAAATATTCTTGATACCATTCCAATGACGTTGCGTTGGCGCTGAGCTACATTTAGCTAACAAGTTCACTGAGAACAAGATATTTGGTCGAGTACATTGTGTTAAGTACAATAATGCGCTTATTGACTTAGGTAGGGATATTCGTCTCCCAACACACCTACGTATCCTTCCTATGAACGGGATGGATCTTTACGTACATCTAAAGTTTGACCAATCATGGGAGTGCTAGCCGGGTGCACTTGTCCATATTTAAATTGCCTGAATATCTTATGGACATATGCTGACTGGTGGAGTAATATTCCACAAGCTCGATGTTCTAGTTCAAGTTCTAGACACATCCGAGTTTTCCCAAGATCTTTCATCTCAATTTCGAATTTCAAATAGTTTGAGGTTTCTCTTACTTCCTCAAAAGTACCTACTATGTTCATATCGTCGACATAGAGAACTACAATTGCAAATCCGAAACTTGTTTCTTTTCAAAACACGCAAGGGCACAATTTATTATTTGTATATCCCTTCCCAATCAAATGATCACTTAGACGGGTATACCACATCCGTCTGGATTACTTTAATCCGTAAAGTGAGCGTTTCAACTTAATTGCAAACGCACTCCGTGGTTTAGAGTTACTTGATTTTGGGCAATAAAAGGCCATCTGGCACTTTCATGAATATCTCTGTATCAAGATCCCCATAGAGATATTATGTAACCACTTCCATAAGTTGCATTTCAAATCCTTCTGAAACTGCCAAGCTAATCTAATTAGCAGAACATCATGATGTTCGCTAGTGATCCAGGGGTTTGTGAGAAACCTCGCGCCACAAGGTGAGTCTTTATACTTTAAGACTTCATTATTCTCACTACGCTTAGTGACAAATAACCATCTATGTCCCACAGGCTTTACACTTGGTCGGTTAGCACTACCGCACCAAATACCTATATATTTGTCAAAGAACTAAGTTATGTCTGGATTGCGTAGGCCAAATATGCTCTTTGTTTGAATCTAAACAATATAGAGCATGGTTCGATCTCATCGTTCTCTACTTCTGGAGCAACTGAATTATATCATCACTATGCACGCATAATCCTTTCATTGACTCATGTGCATTCTCATAATCCATTAGGATTTCATTGCTCTCTAGAATCATTTAAAACTTCGGAGCGTCCTCCAGTTTGATTCATGGACATGTTCAGAGACAATTCTATGAGATGATCTCAGAATATAAATAATTATATTGTGCCTTACTCACCTACTTCCTGTCTAGGTGCGTATCTATCGAACCTGGTGGTCTCTCCAACTTCCTTTATGGAGCCACGGCCTCAACCATACTTCCACAGAGTATAGTTGCAACACCTTAGTTTATGGTGTGTATCCTTATTTAAGGATATTTAACCTTGCAGGCACGCTTTCAGTTGGTATGTTTAATCTCGTCACTTTAGTGATATCAGTGTACATCATGAATATCGAAAATTGTTTTTCACATCACATTCACATTGCGAAGTGCGGGGATCAAGATGAGACATCGTGGGAAACACACCACGACAATTCATGTCGTTCCCTTAGGAAATACTTTTCCTTACCTCCCCCTAACGACGGGAAGGTTGTCTCATCAAAGTGACTATCCACAATTCTAGCGGTAAAGAGATCGCCTGTCAAAGGTTCTTCGTAGCGGATATTTGTTGGGGATTCGTATCCAACATAAATACTTAATCGTCTATGTGGACCCATCTTAGTACGCTGTGGAGGCGTATAGGCACATGTATGGCACAACCAAAAATGTGTAAATGTAAAATATCAGGCTTATATCCAGTTACCAACTGGTACACAGAAAATGGTTGGCTATCAGTGGGTCTGAAATGAATAAGTAAAGATGCATGCAATATGACGTACCCCAAGCAGTAATAGGCAGGTTGGAGCGCATAACCAGTGCCTTAACTACCATCTCTAACCTTTTGATGTTAGCTTCTCCGAGACCAATTAGAGAGTGTGTATGGGGTACATGATGCTCTTTATCAATTCCTTTAGACATACAGAATTCTTCAATTCCTTTAGATGTAAATTCTCCAGCATCTTCAAGTTTGACAGACTTGATTGTATGATCATGGTGGTGAGCCGTTAGATGTATCACTTGTACTGGGAGCATTGCAAAAATAGCATTTGTTGTGGACAACAATGCAAGTGTGACCAACGAGTCGAAGCATCATCCAGAACCATAAAATACTTGTATGGTCCGCATTCTGGATGTAAAAGTCCACAAATATCACCTTGTATCCTTCGTGAAAATGGAATTTTTCTTTGGTATCTTTAGCATAGGATGGTCTCGATTTTGTCTTTGCTAAAGAACAAGCTTTGCATTATGAGTGATGTGCCTTCGATAAGGCCAACGAAGAAAATGGGATAAATGGTATGCTTCAGTTACTTTAAAAAGTGAAGATTGAACTTCACTTACTTTAGAAGACAATAACCGCGCTTCAATTCCTTTAGATGCAAATTTTGTGTTTCAGTTACTTTATAAAGCACATTGTTACTCTTCGTCGCAACAATATTTTGTCCCATTTATTTCTCACTCGAAAGAATGTCGGTGTGAGTTCTTTAAAGCACAGATCATCAAATGTCGACCTGGACACCCTAGTCGGTAGTGCCAAAGCTTGTATAAGTCACTGGCCAACAGTTCGTCGTTAGAAACAATATAAGATTCAATAATCCTAATAGTGGTGATGTACAATCCACTAGAGTGACTCAATAGTTTCTCTAAAATGCGCTTCCTTCCGCATTCACTAGAAGTAACGTAAAGTTCCATTTTTACAGTGAATGTCCAAATGTTAGCCATTTGAATTGATATCCTTAAAAATCACAAGGTGTGGTTAGCTCTAAGTGCTTATAGAGCTTCTTTAAACCTTGTGCCGTTGGCAACAAGGTTTGAGCAATACTTCGCCCAATTATTACTTTTGATGATCCAATCATCGTTGGTACAAAAAAAAAGTAAAATCAACAATTGTCAAATTCTTAGAATAGTGCAGGTGGTCCCACTATAGAATAGACATTTGATCTCTCCTTAAGACATTCTTTTAAGTACATCACACAGGAATGTCATACAAATGAACAATATATCTCATGTACTTTTGAGAGTTTTTGTTTTATTAGAATGACGTCCTTTACATTCTAATAAACGTGCTAAACAACAGATTATCGTAAACAAAGTAAAATTCTATAACACGTAATAGAAAGATAAATACTTACAAATAATCCAAGCTTCTTACGTCAAGAAGGTAAGAACATGTTTAGCTAAGCACACAAAAAAAAAATAGTAGACCAATAAGACATATAACGTACTTCAAAAGCATTTAACAAAACTATTTAAAATGAGGTCTAGTAAGCCATAAAACAAAAAGAAAAACTTAATGTTACGGCACAAGCAAAGTCAGGTGTATCCATTATGTGGCAACGTCCTTTATGCCATGGAAGCCTGAAATTGTGGGGAGACTCTTGTTCGAGAGTTTTCCGGTACCTTTTGTAGCTTGTAACTACGTTGGAACTAGCCTTGCATCGCTCGAACCAATGTCGGATAAATCCAAAGCTTAAACAAGGCGCAACTTCGTTTGCAGCCTTTTATTGGCGAGATTTTTAAGTGTTTTCTCGAAATTAATGTCACTACTAGTGTGGCCAGAAGTCCCTTCCAGGCAAGCATGGTGTTAGGGCATTGTCCGGTCAAACCCACTAGCGTTGGTATGTCAAGCTAGTTGTCAGTTTTAGGTGTCAAAATACAATTCTTGATTTAGCCTACTAGAGTTTAGATTTCGGAAATGGGATATAGACAGAGTAGTAGAGACCTTGAAGACGAAGACTGTGAAGACAAAGAAGACATCAATTATTCTTCATCGACAAAAGGTTAGTAGGAGTTATGACTTTACGGATTATTCTTCTATTCTACTTTCTCTATTCTTTCGAAATATAGTCGACTACTTTAGTAGTAATGTAGCGATTGAGATCGTGTTCTTGTGTAACATGGCTTTATGTCATGACCAGTATTTGATCCCACGAATACTGTGAATCAGGAACATATGAGATAGATTCGACACCATATGTCCATTGCAATGGTTTGCTTGCAAACTGTTATGTTGGATATGGATGAATCTAAGGAGTACTCTTGAGCAAAGAGCCCGTGGATCATAGCTGAGGACATTCTCATGTCTAAGTTCTGGCTCAGCCCAGTTCTTCCAGCGGATTCAGAATTTGACCTAATTTAACCGCGGACGGTACCCGAACCGGTTTCGCGTATCTGGAGCTAAAAATCTCCTGTGTCCTATTTGTTCACGAACCAGTACGTGAACCTGACACGGAGAAGTTCCAGGTAAGTCAAATTACGTGTTATTCTCTTAGAATTTCACTTTGAGTCAAATTCCAACTCCTTTATCTCTTAGATGGACTTGTGTGAAACATAAATACCTTTTGTGTTCCATCTAACGATCCTCAATGAGTCAATAAGATAAGATTATCTCTGGTCTGTTGGATTCCTATCTTGAAGTGTTTTAGAGCCAACAAAACACTTGGCAGATAAATCTAAAAAGGAATTTCAATTGAGATTAATCTGTATTACTTGGTTGGCAAGTTTAGGGTTTCCTTAACTTGTGGGACAAGTAATTGATTGCTTAATTCCAAAGCAACCTATCTTATTGAGTGCTATAAATAGAGGTGTCTACGGACAAATACCGCAAGCATCAAGCATACGTGAAGGTCCTTAGGGAAGGTAGCGTAAACTCTTTTCACTTCGGTGAAAGCTTGTTGTGGTATAGTCATCCTCTATAGGTTGCAGCTCCTCTGGGAACTCCCTACGACTATAAAGACTTCCTTTGAGAGTTGGGAAGCACAGGTAGGAGATTGAAACCATCTTTGGTTGAAATCGGATTAACCTGTAACCTTGGTAACCTGATCACGTTCTTGTCTATTCTAAAGTCCGTCTCTTCTGCTATACGGCTATTCAAGAACTGATACGTTACTCAACAAGGTTGGAAAGGTAGCAACGCACGGCTGCACTCGGTGTTGTAAGACCTAGTTGGCTCCAGTTATATAAGTTCCTTAAGTGGTTCTTCGTGTATAACTGAGGTAGATACAGATTGAGCATTGCTGGGAAAGCGTGTCAGCCTCGATTTGTGAAGTAGACTTCCGTATGACCTGGATCTAACAATCCGAAGGAAGTCATCTTATTTATGGTAAACTGATAGAGGACAGTTACACCATAAGTCAACAGTTTTGGTTTAAAACCCAGTATTGCTGACAAAAGCCTTTGGCATCGGTCAAAGCAACTCCTAGGCCTGTAAAGGACGTCAGCTAGGGGAATCAAGTGCGTGACGATCTGTGGGGGATCCAGAGACGTAAGGAAGGCGACAGTAGCCAATTCGCTTGGAGGGCTTGAGTTGGTCTCTGCTACATCCCAGACCGAAGTCTTATAGTAGGCTAGTGTTTGTAGTCAGTTTGTACTGGGCGGTGTTCAAAACTGGACGAGATCCCGAGGTTTTTCTGCAAGGCAGTTTCCTCGTTAAAAAACGTTTGGTGTCTTGTGTGCTTTTCCTTTCCGCATTATAACTCTGATTTATAATTAAAGCACCAAGTAGTACGTTATTACCTAACTGTCGAGATTACTCCAGTTAGAGGTTTGGATATTGATTTTTGAGATCGTCCAAACTCTTTACCATAAGACTCACGAGCCAAAACGAAAAGTTGGTAGTATTTCGGTACCCCTTCTTTTTCAGTTGGTATCAGAGCAGGTTAACACACTAAAGACGTAACTGTCTGTGTTTAACTAGGCTTGTGAGTCATGGACCAAAGCGTAAGAGCTTGTAACGTACCACCAAAGTTCGATGGCACAAACTACCTATGGTGGAAGACTGCAATGACTTCGTTTTTGCAAGCCCGAGACTTCAAAACTTGGGTTTATGTCATGAAGGAATACGTACCTCCTACTGTTGTAGTTGATGGCCAAACTGTTCCTAAAGACATAGCGGTTTATGATGCAGAGGAAACTCTCGCCGCTAAGCAAAACTATGATGGGCTTAATGCTATCATTCATGCAGTTACACCTGATCTATTCCATCACATAGCTACATGTGAAACCTCTCACGAGGCTTGGAAAAGATTAAGGAATGTGTTCGAAGGTAATGCAGCAGAGAAAGAAGCTAGACTTCAAAATCTTATGTCCGACTGGGAAAACCTTTGAATGCTTGAGGATGATACCTTTGAAGATTTTAATCACAAATTGTCTGAAATAGTCAATGCCTGTCACACTTATGGTAAAACTATTCCGGAAAGAGACATTGTGGGCAAAATCCTGAGGTCGTTACCATCTAGGTACGAGTCCAAAAAGCATGCCATCCAAGAAGTACACGGCTTAGACATGACAAGAAGTGACCTTGTTGCAAAGCTAAAAATCTTCGATCATGAGCACAGTAACCCTAAGAACATTGGACTTAGAGCTACTGGGAAGACAAGGAAACTTGTAAACGAAGAGTGTACTTCAAACACCGACGCCGGCAATCATAGTGGGAATGAGTCTGATGAAGAGCTATCTTTGATAACTCGCCAGTTTAGAGATCTTCTTAAGAAGAGAGGTAAACGATTCATCAAGAACGTCCCACCATCTACTCCTAAGCCTCATGATAGAGTCCCACCTAAAGAAGGGAACAAAAGGGGAGATGATGATGATATGCCACAATGTTATAAATGCAAAGGTTTTGGCCATTTAGCTGAAGAATGTCCCAATCGGAGAAAATATTCCGGAGGGAAAGCCTTTGCAGCCTCACTTGACGATTCATCTGATGTTTACTACTCAGCTGATGAAGAAAGTGAAATGGCTCTTATGACAGAATGTGTCAATTCTGATAATATGGGTGATTCCAAGTCAGAACTAGAACCATGTTCCACCCCAATGGACACAATTTCTAGTGACATATCCTGCAAAGAGGTAATCATCCCTATGCTACACAAGCAACGTCTTGTTAGGTGCAGCTACTGTGCTAAAAAGGGACATGATTACAAGCAGTGTCATGTATACAGACGTAAAGTCAAACATGCAAAGAAACTACAAAGGAAAGCGGCAAGGCTCATGAATGTGATTCATATCTTTGAAGCAGCCAATAAAGATAGAAATCACTCTAACTCCTTAAGGGCAACACAAGGAGCGGAGAAATTCAAGAGAGCCAGAACTAAGAACAAGCTTAGTTCGGAAAAAGACTTAACACCACCTCTAGAGCATTATCATGCTCTACCCTCCTCGCACTAAGTGCAGGAAGGATTGACATCTCATCCATTGCCCCTTGGGATGAGAAGTCATAGTGTGGTCGGGCAAGTCCTAGAGTCTTTTTTCGTTTTCCGTGTCTATTTTGTAAGTAATTGATAACCCACAATTAAGCACCTTTCATTGTCACTGGACGTGGAGTGTAATGTTGAGCCTGGCTCCATGGAACTCATGATCACTATTGGTCAGACTGTCTAAACGGAAGGTTAAAATTGTTTCTGGGAATCTCTAAAAGAGAGACGCATCAATGAAACAACAAAAATTCACGAACACGGTTCCCGAACCGTCCCGCGTAATCAGATCGAATTAGGTTAAATCCTCATCGTATCTGGTAAATTAATGTAATCCTTATCTCTTCGAGACTCTTGGAAGAACTGTTTATAAGGAAATCAGAATTCTATTCTTATTTCATTCTAAACTGTTCAACATGGTAGAAATCCTTGATATCACTTCTCAAGGCAAGGATCCTAAGTCAACTGACAAGGCTACCATGAAACCAGATGATCCTTTGAAAACAGCCAAACACAAAGGAAAGAAACCCTGGTTCAAGAGGAAGAAGAAGAAGAAGACAAAATCTGATAAGGAAGAAAAGCCTGCTCAGAAGAATCAAAGGATTGCATCCATTCTTAAGGAATGCAGAGAAACAAAGAGAGAATTAAGATCTCTTGGAGAAGTGTTTCTGAAAACTCTGGCTGTTGAACAAGATCTTGTGAATAAACAAGAAGATCTTATGAAAGAAGTGCATAACATCTCTACCAAAGAGACTAAGGAATTTGAATTCGATATTCCTATGCCCATGAATGAAGATCAAGATTTTAAAGAGATTGATAACTTCGTCATGACTTCTTTCAAATAGATTAGTTGGTTCCTTGTGAGAACTTGTTCTTACTTTTGTCTAAGGAATTTAAGACTAAATCTGTTTAGTAGTTTGCCATTCATGCTTTTTAGAGTTTTTCAAGCATGTACTACTTTATTTCATTAATAAAAGTTCTTTTTTAGATGTTATTAATGATGTTTGCAATATTTGATTTGTTTACCTCAATCTTATTGCAAAACATAAGCTTTTTCCATTGCTTCGGTAGTGACGTAAAGCTATGTCTATTTTACAAAAGTTATGCTTATTCCATTACTTCGGTAGTGATGCAAAGAAACTTTTGATTATATGATTTTTAGGGTTTTCTCAAACTCATAATCATATAACTCTCTTTCCAATAATGGCCAAGGTAAAGAGAGTATCAACAAGACAAACACTGGATAACATTCAATTGTTCTTTTTGAACTTGCGCTTAATAACAAATCTTTTTGGGGAGCGTGGATGTGGAATATTAGGAGAAAGTGTATCTTTATTTCTCCATAAGGTGAGAACTCAGGTATCTAGTTGTTCAGATTACCTAAGTATACCATCTTTTAAGCTTGATATGCGAGTGCTTAGCTTCACCTGTCTTATAGGTGGATGAAACCCTAGTTTCCATCTACTTTGTCATATTTTTGTGACAAATAGGGGGAGAATACATATGGTTCTTACTTCTTTTTGGTTGCATTCTCATGCATAACCATAGGGGGAGAACATATCATATGCTTACTTGCTGTACTTTTCTTAAAGTATCAAGTAAGGGGGAGTAATTATAAGCTGAGATAGCTTCGTATCAAGAATGAGTAGAATCACTTTAGAAGTTCTGATACACCAACTTCAAAGTTTGCTCAGATTCTTACTCAGACGCACAAACAACATGTGGGATGAGCATACCAAACCCAGGTAAGCCTAAGCATACCTTTATGGTTGTTTGAGCTGGATATGTTGTGACTGCTGACTACGGATTCATCAACAGGAGTTTAATGAACACATCAAGACTCAAGGGAGAAGTTGAAGAATTCAAGAAATCAAGAACTACAT
>JAJJMA010229918.1:0-18928 GCA_023529015.1 Papaver nudicaule
TTTCCCAACAGTCGTGTCAAACAAGCCTTTTGGATTGCAAGTCTATATTGACCCCACTATCAGTGTGATGTACCATTTCTCCAGCAACCACAATGGATAACTCGCCCACATACTTGAATATCTTGCCCCAAGACTTGGTCCACGAGATTTTAGATTGCCTTCCAACTACACAATCAGTTTTTGATAGCAAAGTCGTTTGCAAAGAATGGAGAAGCATGCTCGGAAACAAAAGGATTGGGCTTCTTTTCAGTGCAGTTCCAAATAACGGACGACATGTTTTGTTGGATGAAGGCGATAGTACACAAATGTTCTACACAAAACATATTACAGAGGAAAGCTTCCACACAGTAATGACTGGACAGATTGACCCTGAAACAGGAGATCGCAAACATACTTTTCAAATTGTTGGCTCTTGTAATGGGTTGGTCTGTCTGTATGTTCGACATAAGTGCTCAGGAGATCCTATCTATATCATCAACCCATCCACAGGTGAGCAACTTATCCTCCCTGGAATATGCAGACATCCTACATATTTTTCTGGGAGAACTTCTGGCACCAGCCGAAATGTAATAGGGGGTTTTGGGTACTGCGAACATTCCGACGAATATAAGGTACTCCGTATTCATGAGGATTGCATGGTGCAAGTGTTCACCCTTGGGGACAAGAGGGGTTGGAGGCACACCGGTTACTGCCCGTATAGCTTTCTTTGTAAAACCGGTTTGTATGCACAGGGCCATCTTTACTGGTTGGAATGGTGCTCCCGATCACAGAAGATGGAATTACAATCTTTCGATCTGAGTAGGGAGGAATTTAGGGATCTTAGTCTACCATCATATCACAACGAGGGTTTATACGTGGAAGAGAATGCCAGAGTTGGGATGATTCTATATGGACCCCGTTTGTGTGTTTACTACACTCACCACACGGTGGAAGGAGTTCGTGTAGATTTTTGGTTGGTGACCGAGGATAATACTTGGAAGATCAAAAAGAGCACACTACTACCGTGGCTAGAGTACTCCAGTCCACGGTATGTGCCGATTGCTTTTGGAGATGATGATAAAATACTATTGTGGAAAAGGCGCCGTTTAATGTGTTACCATTCATCCACCGGAAATTTAGAGGAAATCGGGGGAGACATTCACCACCAGACAGATATTGTGGTTACTCCTCACATGATGACCCATGTTTCTTTGATGGCTTTTGGTGGAAAATCTGGTGGGCCGCGTTGTTCCTTGTTGGCTTGAACGTGAGTTTGAAATTAAGTAGAGTACTTATTCAGAGTTGTTTTCTTTTTCATTTTACCCTTCCTTTATAGTACATTATTAGTAATTAAAACTTGTTTCATTTCTCAATCTACTACCGCTTGTCTGTGTAATAAAATTTGATTGTTCTAAATGATACTACAAACTGGAATCTGTACGTTTACCAATGCCTTTTTTATCTTGTTCGTGCTACATTATGTTCGAGACATGTATATCGATATTTTGGGAAAAAGTTGCCAAAATTTAATGGAGATATTCTCTCTGATTTATTATAGCTGGAAACTAAAATTAGGGAAACTAACCATAGTTAGTTACACAAATCTAGAAACTTTCTCTTTAACAATTCGAAGATCAAAACCGTATAAAATTTCAACCAAAAACTTCTTTTTGGCGGGATGAAACAAAAATCCTCGAGCGGGATGATTCTCGCCTGGTGTTTTGGCTCCATTTTAAAGTTAAGTTTTACTTTAAAACTCGATTTATCCTTTCTGAAACGTCTACTCCTAACTCATCTTCTTCACATGGTTCATCTCTTTTCTCTGGTTGGTTCTAATACTGGTATTATCTCTTTAACCCTTTCTCGATTCAATACAAGTGATGTTTTAAAGGAAATAAAATGTTTGTTTTGACTAATAACTAATAATCATAGGTTGTTTCAATCCGGTTCTTGTATATCAAAATAATGTTCTAGGGTTAAGTTATATGCATCAATGGTACTTTTGCTCTTATATATTTCATATATATAAACCTGATACTTCTAAAATTTGCTTTTTAATTGTTGCAAGAATTTAAACACAAGTTGTCTTGTGACCGCTCTTTTAGAAGTTAGTCAATATATGCTCATATTCCTACCTTTGTTGTACGTACACAGTTTAAGTTATGGCTGAAGAGGACATTTTCCACGATATGCTTATCGAGGTAGAAGAAGAATACCCCGAGGATGGCAATATAATTGATGTGGTGGATGACGATGAGATACCTGAAGTAAGTTACTATGATCATTTTGATTTTAAAAAAATCTTAACCAAACGTAGAGCACCATTCAATAGATTCCTCCGTGACCTGGTCATGAGAGAAGTTGGACTCCCGGCATTAAAATGGAAGTATGTGACCCAAGAGGCAAAGGATAAAATGTGGAATGAGATACATGCAAGCAACTACTGATTCCTACAACTATCATTATTCATCATTTTTATTTATCAATTTTGTTTTGTGCCTACACTAACATGCCATTTAATATTACCCTAGAAATATTATGGCGCCGACGAGTGCGCAAGAGGAGAAACGATGAATTGTCTCGGTGTAATATTGCAAGAGTTCAGAAGGGAATTTTATAACAAGTACATAGCTTCGCATACCAAAATTTTGGAGCGGATGGATCCCAGAAACCAGAAGAAACAACATTGGAACTATTTCGTGACATATAAGCTTTCAGAATTCAAGGTTAGATTCTTTTGTTTATATATATTTTTTTAAATGTTTTTCCGTACATCCCTGCGTGTGTATTTCATCATTAAATCGAATTCAAGGGAGGTATTTTTTTTTGTCAACAGACTCAGGCTCTGCACAAAAGAGCAAGAAACATGAATAGGCTCCCCTCGGAAATCACTAGTAAAATCATGTCTTCCCTACCAACAGCAGAAACTGTTCTCGACTGCAAATCCATGTGCAAGGAATGGCAGGCAGCGCTCGCGAAACACATATTGGGTCTCTTATTTGCGGTCTCTAGTGTACCTTACCATATGCAGGTATTTTTAATGCCAAAACAAATGAACCATGCCCAAACCAGCAGCATTGCCACAGAATCTCTTTACAGGGCATCGCACAGAAATTCCTGCCCAACTCTAATTGGCTCATGCAATGGGCTGGTATGCTTTGGGATACCACACAATGGTATTCATGATCCAGTTTATATTATGAACCCATCAACGGGTCAGCACCTCCACCTCCCCAAACTTGCAGGTCCTTTTATATATTGTTGTCGGGCAGGTTTCGGGTACTGTGAGTTTACCGGTGAATATAAAGTCGTGAGAACCATTGGCATGGGGAATTTCCAAGTGTACACTCTCGGCGATGGTCGGGGTTGGAGAAACCAAGAATTTGACTACAGACTAGATGAATCGTCTGGTATATTTGCACATGGGCGTATATTTTGGCTCGAAAACAGAAGGAAATTACGTATTGTATCTTTCGATTTGCAAACTGAGAAATTCGAAACAGTATCACCACCCCCAATCAAGATTCCTAGGAATGTACATCCCATTGTCGGGCTGGTCCAAATTGGACTGTCTTTATGTCTATATCATATGAGTCAGCATGAAGGCAACGTTACTCTGTGTTTGTGGTCACCAATTCTCGAGAAAAGAAACTGTTTGAGGGCAAATACTAGATGCAGGGCAAAGAATTGGGTGAAACAGTGCAACATTGAATTGGGAAGGGTGGAACCAGACCTGTTATATTATGAACCTATTGCACTTGGTAAGAACAACGTCCTGTTGTGGCGAATTTCAATGTTGAGCAAACGTCTTTGTCTTTACGATTTGGAAACAAAAAATAACCCGGTTATCAAGAAGTCTAGACGTGAAGATACAGTTGATCCATACCTTCACATAGTTCCTCACATGGCGCTGAATGTATCATTGGAAGGCCTTGGAGCAAAACCTGACACCTGTTGTGATGATATGCATCTAACAACGAGCTTTCATGTGCATGAAGTTTGGAGTCTTTAAATGATGCGGAAGTACTTATATACCCAATGGGAAACTTGTTACTCAGTCATTAACTTGTGGCCCAAACTTGGTTCATTGGGAAAACATATATGTAATACTTTCTCTAAGTGCTGCTTTTGATTATTATCAGTTATCTTTTGTTAGCCGAGATGATAACCAGGTAGCAGATGGCATCTCTAAGTTTGTTAGGAGGTCTAAGTGTTTCCTAGATTGCTCTTATAATTTTCCTTCCTTAGCAAGTAATGTGTTAGCAAAAGATCAAAACTTGGTAGTTGTTTAATCATCAATGAATTAGTTCTGCTTATCAAAAAAATTGATACACCCACTCAGAGTTGTATTGTTTCTTCCTGCGCAATATTAGGGAAGTGTGTATCTGGGCGAGTATCGTTTGTGCCACAAATTGTATGTGCCAAATGTGTCAACCCAATAGTGTTGCGACACATGTCAAGTTTTGTTATAACCAAAATTCAAGCTTCAATTTTCATTTCTGTTCTATGTTAATTTGGTAATGTAACCAAATATAATATTTCCTAAGATTTTTTAGGAGAAATAATTAGTAAATCTTTATCATTTTTTTGGTCTATTATAAATCAATTTCTCACAAATAAATTCTAAATTCATCTTCTTTCCTAGTTTTTGGACTAGCACAACCAAAGACACCCTAAAACTAGCAAATAACATGAATATAAATTTTATTTGTGAGAAATTGATTTAGGAAATGTTATCTATAGTATTTTGGGGAAAAAAATCCTAAAGTTTAATGGAGATAACCACCAAATATTCTCTCTAATTTATTTAGGGACACTAACCATTGTTGGTTACACGAGATCCAGAAACTTTCTCTTAATAATTCGAAAATTAAAACCCCCCAAAATTTCAACCAAAAACTTCTTTTTGGCGGGTTGAAACTTGAACGAAAACTCTCAGAGCGGAATAATTCCCGCCTGTTGTTTTTGCTCCTTTTTAAAGTTCAGTTTTACTTTAAAACTCAATTTATCTTTTCTGAAACCTCAACTCTACTCCTAACTCATCTTCTTCACAGTGGTTCATCCCTTATCTCAGGTTGGTTCTTATACTGGTATTATTTCTTTAACCCATTCTCGATTCAATACGAGTGATGTTTTATATCATGTTGTATTATACATGTTGTTGATTTTAATATATTTTAAGGGAAATAATCTGTATTTTTTTTTTAAACTAATAACTGATAATCATATATAGGCTGTTTCAATCCGGTTCTTGTATCAAAATAATGTTTTAGGGTTAAGTTATATGAATCAATGGTACTTTTGCTAATATGTTTAGATACTGTTTTTGCATGTGGTTCTTTCCCTATTAGGTTTAGCTATGATTTGGTAGAATCATTCATTTCTTTTTTTTCCATGGTTTTTTCTTGATATCAAGCAAAAATGGTTCATTTCATATCATCTAAAATTTGCTTTTTAATTGTTGCAAGAGTTTCAACACAAATTGTTTTGTGAACCTTCTTTTAGAACTTAATCCATCCGAGCTCATATTCCTACCTTTGTTGTACGTACACAGTGTAAGTTATTGCAGGTGATGACTTTTTGGATGATATGCTTATCGAGCACGAAGAACACCACGATAACAACAATGAAAGAGATTTTAAAATATACAAAAGGTTTAGAGCACCGTTTGAAGATTCCTCCGCAAGATCCAGGTAACCAACTACGGTTTCCTACAACCATCTTTATTCATCATTTTTATTCACCATTTTTGTTTTGTGCCTGTCTCTAGTTAACAAGCCATTTAATATTACCCTAGCTGACACCGAAGCTGGAATGCTAAGTATGAAACAAGACAGCAGCGAAGAGAACCAACATCTCGAGAACCGAGAACAGTTCCTCGTGGCAGCAAGCAACCTCCAGACTCCGAATGAACAACTAGGCGAGTCCAGCGAAGGCAAGAACATCCAGCAAGAACCCTTATGGGCAGGACCATTTGTCATAGAGAAGCAGCTTGGGAACGACACTTATAGCTTGATCAACCTCGAAGGCCAGAGGTTAAAAACCCCAGTGGAGGGGAAGCACATGAAACACTTAGTCTGAGAAAGCAACTTCTTTTGTAAGCAGTACTCGAGGAAAGATTTAATAAATAAAAATCGCACTCATTGATGCAACTACCTTCGGAATCAAACTCTAGATCCTGTCGGAGCGGGTAAAAAATCCCGCCTGACTAGGCACAATCGCAAAGGCTGTAACGCCAAAGGAAAAAAACGCCAAACAATAAACAGGCTGTAACGCCAAAGGCAAAAAACGCCAAACAATAAACAGGCTGTAACGCCAAAGGCAAAAATCGCCAAACAATAAAAAGGTTGTAACGCCAAAGGCAAAAATCGCCAAAAAACATAAAGACCTCGAATAGCAGGCACAAAGCCGATGACCATATAAATCGTAAGGGCCCTACGAGTTATACGGCACGGTCCTCTACCCACAAGACACCCCGTTAGCGGTGGGTACGAAGATACACTCGTACCCACTACCGAACGGCCACGAGGACCACGCGTTCTCGGGCGCCGAGGGGACGATAAATGGGATTAACATCAACCTATAGAGGAAGATGGAACCCCGAGGCAGTTGATTAGTTTGCATTTACAAGTGAATTACACAGCCAAGGGACCTCCTCCAAACAAAAAACAGCTTTGAGGAGGGGCATAACAATAGAAAATAAGCACAATAAATTCTTTATATATATAAATGTAGGGCATGGAGTGCAGCAACAAAAAATGCGTTTATAAACAAATATCTCGGATGCAGCCGAAAAAGGAAAGGTTACATTGCTAAGCTAAAAGCCTTCGCTGGACGCAAAAAGAGGCGTCACCGAGAACTTCCATTTCCCTCACAAGACCTTTATCAGTTCGGACTCTATCATCTTGGGTCCGAAGCTGAGAATGATTAGACACCGAAGGATTAATTTCCACAGCATTGGCGATTTCCTCCTCACTTTCTTCGTCACTATATTCCAGAGAAGGCTTTTGAAATAAATAATGACTCTCTTTATCAAAAATAGCACATGGGACGTGGCAGTCATGCGAATCAATCTCTTCATCAGTTTCTTCCTCGCTCTCCTCTTCGCTATATGCTAAAGCTGGTTCCTGAAACAAGTAATGATTCCCCTTATCAAAGGCAGTACCTGAGGTCTGGCCAGCACACCACTTAATGGAATCATCATGACTTCGGGAAGTACTATCCACTGTACCAACAGTTTTTTCCCCAGTATTATGCTTAGAGCTATCCTTTGAATAATCGGCACCATCTCTAGGACCCTCCTCGGGACCACGATCGGATTCGCCTAAACCATCATGAGTGCCTTCGGCAGCACCACCAGGGTTCCCCGAATCACCACCTTTAGAATTATCATCGGCGTCATCATCATCATCGTCATCATCACTAGGACCATTCAAAAACTTTTCCAGTAAACCCCTCTTCTGAAGTTCATCCCTAGCTAAAGCTACGAATACCTCCTGAGGGAGTAAATACTTATCAATAGGGGATACAGCATCCGAGTCGCGTGCACCAATAGCGCCATAAGTAGGAGGTTCAATACCAATGGCTCTGAAAAGAGAACGACCATGCTTTCGGCAGGCCATGCTAGTAGCAAAAGCAGTAGTTAAAGCAGATCGGGAAAGAAGTTCCTCTACGGCTTGACCATGTCTTAACTGATGATGCACAAGGGCAAAACCGGTCACCATGCCCCTCACGTTTGCCTGGCATTCAAGATGAAATTCCCGTTCCTTGGATAGTAGTTCAGCATAATTTGCCGCTTCTTCAGAGCGACGCCTGCGTTCAAGCTCAAGATCTCGAGAAAATCTGACCGAATCAGCAGAGCGACGCTGGCGTTCTTCAGATAGCTCTTGGGTCAGTTGCTTAACCTTGCTTTCAGCCTCCAATTTTCGTTCAGATTCATTCACCAGCTGATTTGAGGGATCGTCCCTCGCCGCCTCGGCATCAGCAACCTGCTTCTTCAAATTGGCTTTGATGCCTAAAACACAAAACAAAACATGAGAATGATAGGACGACAAAACTTGCTCAAGGGTGCGAAAGGAGCAGGAAAACAGGAAAAGTAGGTTTAGCTCCCTACTCTCTTTGAACACCATATACTCAGAAACCTCGTGCTGATTAGTAAAACGAGGCACCGAGGCATTCTTCCTAATATCTTCGGAAGAAATGACTCCGCTTCTACCTAATTCTATCCGATACTCATCAATAAGACGAGCAGAATGTTCCTTCGACGTATTCGCCAAAGCGAGCTCCCGGCATATATCATTACAACTTCTTTCCATGAGATCATTCTTGGTAACCAAGTCATTATTGGCATTCTTCAGTGTAGACACTTGAACCTTCAAACTTCTGATATTCCCCTCTAACCTCTCAATCAGAACGCTACCAGAGGCACTGACCGACCGCTCCGAGCGAGCTGCGTCTCGCTCTTGTGTCAGTCGAGTCACATCTAGTTGGAAAAAATGATTCTCTCGGGACAGCAACGCGTTTTTATTTCTAATCTCCTCGATAAGGCGCTCGGCCTCATCCCCTCTTTTCCTCTCTTCTACAAAAAGCCTTTCGGCCTCTTGTCTTCTCGCTCTATAATAATTCACATCTTCTAGAGCTCGGTCCCTTTCTTCCAATAACCTATTTCTATCATTTCGATAGCCCTCACCACCTGAGGCAATCTGGGACAATTGTTGATCCTCTCGAAGTCGATCAATGGCCAATTTGGCCTCTTGAAGTTTTTTCTCGAGCTCTTCCAGCTCGCCTTTTCAAAAGCAAGCAAGCAAATATGTTCTTAGCAAACGCTGCAAAAAACAGATGTACCTAAGAGAACAAAAGAATAAAGGGACTTACATTTCGATTGTTTTTTCGCAATAGCACTGCGAACTTTCTCCCGAGACAGTTCCTCTTGCATCCGATAAAACTCTCGCTCGTGATACTCGACCTCGCCAGCCTGATCAAAGTTGTGAGCCAAGAGACCAGAGGCATGGTAGTCGCCCTAACAAAAAGCAGCAGAGACTAAGTAGACAGATCGCCAAAACACTTTGGTGGTATGGGCACATGGACAATAAAGGCAAAACTCACCGCCTGTAGAATAGACAAACTCTCTTCATAGGATAAGGGAGGATTACGAAGATCATATTCGGCCCTGGGACAGTCACCTCCGAAGAGATTACTCAGCTTCTTGCAGAAATCCGGATCTAAAGGCTGCTCTACGGGATTCGAGGCATGGGCTTCAAACCGAGTTGAAACCTCGATTGTAAACTCACTAGGGTTATGATTCTCAAACAAGACCTCTTTAAACCTCTCGGCAGTATAGGATTGCCTATATCTACTAGCGTAACTCGGAGCAGGCGGAAACCTCGAACTTTGTGGAAAGCTGGCAACGAGCTCTTTCGAAGCATCCATCGTAACATACGAACCATCCTCTCGAGGAACGAGGAGTTCCACTGGGGTAACAATTTTCTCTGATGAAAGAATAGAAGGCTCACCAGTAGCACTCGTGGAAATTACCATCGCTGAGGCAGAGGCACTAAGGGCAGCTCTCGGCGTAGAGAAATTTGAAAGAACAACGTCCAAAGCGGCACTAGCTTTTGCAGTCGTAGGAACTACTATAGCCGAGGCAGAGGCACCAATGGTGGTAGTAGGCAAGGTAATCCGAGGACTCATGGCACCCACCTCTTTGATAACCACTTCAGTCGCCTTTGGCGCTGATATTTCCTTACCAGCACTCGTAGTCTCCTTCGGAGGTTTTGCAGCAGCTTGGCGACGTCCAGTTTGGACTCCTTTAAGAATTGTTTGCAAAACAGATTTTTTAAGTGGCCGCGAAACCCCGGAATTTCCCCCATAGTCAAAGTTCATCAGACCACGACTAAGGTTTAGGGCACCTAAAGGCTGTCCCTGCACATAAGGATCCGTCTTCCTCAGGAAACAAACAGAGGCAAGTATGAATACTTCAAAAAAGAACGAAAAGAAAGTATTTGTTACCTGCGGCATAGTCTCCTCATTTAACCGAGGACGCTTTAGGCTGCCCGAGGGTTCCTTGGCAACACCCTTGCCCTTTCCCAAAAATGAGCGGGATAACCCTTTATCCTCGTCAGAAAAATGAATGGAGAACAAGTGTTGAGTCTCAAACTCATGACCCGCATCAAATTCGGTCCGAACGAAGAACCGGCCAGAGTCCTTCCAGCCTCGGAGTATGGGACCTTTGAGGAGTATAGGCTCCGAATACCAGTCTTCGTCCATTGAATATTTCAAGGATTCGGGGAGGATATTCTCGCTGCCTTCCACAGTTCGAAAGCTAACCCCCCAAGGAGCTAACTTGTTGTCTAGGGTTAAGAAGGGTTCGTAGTGTCTAAAGAAATTCTTGGCAGTAAAGTAGAACTTCGTTGTGGAACCGGCAGGGGAATTATTTTCAGAATTAAGAACCCACTGATTAATAAGGTAAATAGAGCTGCAAGTGAGCTGCATCACTCCTCGAGGTTTAGGAAGAGAACAAAGGATTTCAAGGAACAAAGGATTCTAAGACTCGTAAAGGGGAAGAAGCAACCCTGCAGACATCTGATGAAACGTCACCAAAAGTGTGTCCTCGCTGCACTGGTACTCCTCGACCAGTTCGGGAGTCAATCTGGGAGAATCAATGGACTCAATCTGAAAGCCCCTTCCATCAGGATCCACACCGTTTATCCTTAAAGAAAGGGCCTCAACCATAGAAAAAGACATGGGGAAAGAAGACTCAAAACAGGAAAAGGCAATACCGCCGGCGGACGGAAGTAGCAGAGGCAACTCAAAAATAGAGAGAGGGAAGAAGGGAATAACCCAAAGAAATCAACTTTATGGAAGAAAAACAAGATTAAAACAATGGGTCAAGGAGAAAAGAACGGATAGTTCACCTGATATGAAGATGCAAATCGAAGAGGTTCCACGGAAGAAGAACGCCGGCGCCAAGAAAGGTGAATACGAAAGGGCTAAAGAATTTTTAGAGGGAGAACCGAAACTTAAATAGTGAGAGAAACTGGCGCTACCAGTCAGAAGGTAAAAAGCCATGAGCTTAGGAGAACGTGTCGAAAAACCCACACCTGGCAAGTAGTGGGATACTTAACAAGGAGGTGGCAAAAAGAGAAATTTCCTCTCCTCGCATCTTTGATACGAGGAAAGGAAAGAGGCAAACTGTGGAGGGTAAAACCCCTCGGGACACGTGTCTCGCATCTAAGAAGCCTAACCACCCCAGAAGATCGGCAGCGAAGCCTCGGACTGAAACCAAAAAGGAAGAGACCACACGCGGACGAAGTGGAGACTCGGAAGAAAGGACTCGGACCGCACCGAAGGACCGAAGCCTCTGAGTCAGCTTCGGAGCGCCACCGAATAAACCGCCTTACTCGACAAGGACTGACACCACCACGATTGAGTCTTTTGTCTTATTAGCTGTAAACCACCCAAGCTCGGCCTATATAAGGCGAGCTTGGAAAACATTGTAGGGGTTGGATTCTTTTGGGTAGAACCTAAGCGGCAAGAGTGGGATTAGGTCTGTATCTCCTCTGGTTCCTTAGGGTTGCAATCCATGTAGTTACAACACATAAATTAATACAAGTCTTTATGCATTTAACCTTTGATTACCGTTATTATGTTTACCTTCGGTATTGTTCTTATGGTCCTCGCACCATTGAATCTTGTTTAAAGTTACTGTATGTATGAGCAGATCTGATGGATATGGTACCTTACGTACCTATGCATATTTTCTACTCGTACAGGCCATGTCCGTTAATCCTTATACTGACACTCAAAAGCCAGAGTAGCAATAAGGGATATAAAACACGTCAACACTCGACACGCTCCGGCCATTTTTTTTGGAAGTGTCTGAAGACATACGGACACTGTACAAAACCGTCTTAAATGCTCATTTGTGTACTAGTGTTAAATGTTATGAGACTAAATGGGGAATTTCGGAACTATTATGTAAATGTGCTTTGTGGAATTTCCGAAATTAACTTTGCCTTTGAGCTTTTTCTCTCGGTATAGAATTGCGTGAAAGTCTTCTCTTGGGATCGAGAAGCCTAGAAGTACCTCTTACGGGAAACTAGTTTATGTTTACTAGTCTTCTTTGTATTGTACTTGTGTTCTGTTCTATCACGTCTATCAAACCTAACGATCTTGTTTATTCTAAGGTTCTTCTCTTCTTATATAAGGCCACTCAAGATCGTTGTGATTAGAGCATAATCTTTATCTATTAACCTGGATTTGTCAGCAAGCCGCTTTCAGTTTGTGTGCCTAAACTATAAATATTGAGTGGAATCAAGATCGATGTTATTGGATTTGTTCTTTGCAGGTACATCGTTCTTCACGGTCATATCATATCGTACTTGCTACAACTATTTGCTTGATTCCAACTGGGACGACAAGGTTGCTCTTTCGGGAGTTTAGGTTTTGAAACCTTGATCGATATCTCGAGGTGTTTATTGCCTAAGTAAACTCAATATCCTCGCTCTTGGTGTGAAAAGACTTCGGTGAAATATCTGCTAGTTACCAAGGATATCATCTAGCGATAGACCTGTCGCTATTTGGTTGTTGTCCATAAGGTTGTAATCGTCCGATCGGAGGTCGGGTAGCGATAGTCCTCGCGACAGGCTGTGAGGTAACTCTTGCGTAAGACAGTAACGGGCGTCTGTTTACGTAGGGGAGTACATGTGCGTGACCACCTTGCTGTGGTTGGAGGCGTAGGAATACTGAGGGGAAATCTTTGTGACTAATAGTCGTATTAGGGTCATATTGTCTGCACCAGCTAGTCCGAAGTCTGAGAGTAGGTGTGTTGGCAGCTTAATTCTTAAGAGTATTCAAAACTGGACTAGGTCCCGGGGTTTTTCTATGAGTTTGTAGTTTCCTCGTTAACAAAATCTTGTGTGTACTTTACTTTACTTCCGCATTATATTCGAGTCATCTTATATAATTAAAGTATCGTACTTGGTTGGTTGACATAGTCTTTCGGATTCTTGTATTGACTCCCTTATGTGAATCAATCAGATCTGAAAGAGATCTTGTTCTTGAGTTCTTGATTACAGGAACCGGTCAAGGTTTGACTTATAGGTGGACTAAAATAAAAGATTGGTGGTGTACTCGGTACCCTCGTCTTTACAAGTGAGTTACCTTTAGGTTGTGAAAGATTTTGGTAGGATTTGGAATCACTACTTGAAGAGTTGAAGGAAGACTGAAGATCAAACGAAGACATCCGTCTTCATCATTCAAGAGGTTAGTGAATCTATTTTATTATCTTTTACACTTGTGCTACAAAAGACAAAAACATAACTCTCTACTTGAGCTTTACGTTATGACTTGATCACTTGTGATCAGTGTGTCTTAAGATAACTCCACTTTATCGCTTGCGATATTTGTGTTGAAGTTATGACGTTACAATATTGCTTAGAACTTTCTTTTCTTCTCCGTCTCTAAGTAATATAAGGTTTTTCTTAAAACCTTCGTGTTGGATATAGCAGTGTGATGTTGTGTCGGTAGTACTACAAGACTTAATCCATCACAGTATTGTGTCTCTACTTACCTAGTCTAACTCTGTCGGATTGATTAGAAAATACTTGTATGAGCTAAATGTAAGTGAGATCGTGACTCACACTTATGTTGTGTAGACTCGATACACTTACGTCTTGGTTTGGCTCTGAATACTGAAGTTCTTAATCATTTACTTGATTTTGTATATGAACATCTCGTATGCCATATTAAACTTATGGATTCCGAAACCATATTCTTGTTATCTCAACTTATGGATTTTCAATGTTCGAAACCTCAATGTAGGTTTTGGTAAAACTAAACGTTGATTTCGAAACCATAATCTGGTTTTCGTATCCGTGAGCTATTGGTCCAAAACTTAAATATTGTAACCAATGAGACAACATGAGTTTGAAACTATGTTTGCTGGCTAACAGTGACTTAAGAATCAAGATCAGTGAATCTTAACCATGTGAGTTTTAAAAGGTCGAAAAGACTGTGGGGTTTCCTAAAGGTTTATGTGAACCGGGAAATATAACATGTGCGTCAAGGCTAAAAAGGTGTGATGCTGAAACGGTGCTTCACCACATGGACTCTCAAGTTCGACACCAAACATTTGTGATAAGTCCAATATGTGTTTCTTGTTTCGAAACCTTAACCAAGGTGTTGTTAAACAAAATCTAGAATTCGAAACCTCACTTTGGTTTCGCTATATGGAAACTTGATTTGGGAACCTTAATTTGGTTCTGGTCATATAATGAACTTTAGATTTCGAAATTTTAATCTGGTTTCTGCCAAACAGTATGTAAGTTTCGAAATCTTAATATGGTTATCTCAAAATGCGTATTTTCGAAGTTCAAACTCTATCATTTTGATTTGTGCTTCAACGAATTAATGAGTTTGATATTCTCAGTTTGAAGTTTGAATTAGTTCAGCTTCAATGTACAACTAAGTTGTTTGAGTCATCATCAGAAATATGGTTAGTCGCTCTAGTTAGTAGACACATGATATCTGATCAATATTGTACGTGATTAGATCTTCGTATGATTTTACTAATCGGTCAAATAGTTATTTGATTATTCATTTGATGTTTTGATTTGAATTCTTGGATATCATTAACGTGATCATCTACATTGAATCAAGAATTCAGGAGATTCAACATTTTGTTATTGCTCGTTTGAATCATGCACTGTACTTCCATGGTTTATCTTTTTGCGTGATTCGGAATGTCCCTTGAACCTACGTGTTCACTTAAGCTTAACGCACAAGGCTTGTCCACGTCTGTAAGGATACGTTTATGCGGAACGTTGAACCACGTTGGACCAGATCCCACTTCCACCTAGGATCGTTCTGGCCCGTCCAGCAAAGCCTAGGAAGTGATGTCGACATTATTAAAGCTGATGATGACATTTGGAAGTAATAATACCTTAAGGAGATTTTCGAAACTAAAGGACACATTTCGAATTGAGCTCTTTCCCAGGGAGCATATTTGGTAAGCACCATATTTCGAATTAATGAAATATCCAAATATACCTTATGAGTATTATGTGCTTTGTTTACTATTGGCCAAACATTTATTGAAAATATATTTTCATTTATGAATTATATTTTTCTTTAATGTAAAATTCCATAGTATTAGATCTCATTAAATGTTATGAGTCTAAGTGAGGAATTTCGGAACTAATATGGAAATGTGCTTTAATGAATTTCCGAAATTAAGTTAGCCTCATTTCAAAGCTAAGCCTTAGTCAATATAAATAGGAGTGGTATCTCTCCTGAAAGCTTTATCCCTCTACCAAGCTCTTCTTCGGAATTGATAGCTTGTGTCTGCCGCTTTTCTTTTCAGTTATATTTGAGCTTTTGCTCTCGGTCTAGAATTGCGTGAAAGTCTTCTCTAGGGATCGAGAAGCCTAGAAGTACCTCTGCATGAAACTAGTTTATGTTTTACTAGTCTTCTTTGTATTGTACTTGTGTTCTATTCTATCACGTCTATCAAACCTTGCGATCTTGTTTATTCTATGGTCCTTCTCTTCTGATATAAGGCCACTCAAGATCGTTGTGATTAGAACATACTCTTTATCTATTAACCTGGATTTGTCAGCAAGCCGCTTTCGGTTTGTGTGCCTAAACTATAGATATTGAGTGGTATCAAGATTGTTGTTATTAGATTTGTTCTTTGCAGGTACACTGTTCTTCAAGGTCATATCATATCGTACTTGCTACAGCTATCTGCTTGATTCCAACTGGGACGACAAGGTTGCTCTTGCAGTAGAATTTAAGCGACAAGACAGGAGAAAAACTGAGATGAATGACGTTGATTTTACGAGTGAATGGTATAGATTGAATGAGTATTTTCAGAAGATATGAAGGATTAGAAAACTGAGTTTCCGTGGGATTCAAGACAGCGGCAAAATTGAAGTCTATATAAGAAGAAGAAAACTTACAGGAGCATATCTCATATCATATCTCTCGATCATAAACACCACCGCCAACAGAGAGGAGCTCTGCTCCTCTCCAACCCCTTTGCATCCACCACCAACATCACCTGCATACCTACATCACCACTGCATCCACAACATCCTTCACCATCAGCTTGTTCTCTTGATTACTGCTTGTACACCACACTCCACATCCATCAGCACTACCATCACCACCATCCGCAATCTTCGTCAACACAGCAGCAAGAAAGAGTCCAGCGTCATCCTTTCATACACAGCAGCAACAACATCGTCTCTAGCTCCACCATCTATCCATCACAACCAGCAGTTTCACGTCTACCACATCTGCACTATCTACACAACTACACCACGAGCTCGAGGAGTTGTTGTCCACCACTGGCTTCACTTGGCTTTCTTTTCTTTACTTTGAACTCCTTTGATTTGGATTTATTGTCAAGAATATGAACTCCTTTTGTAGCTAATTTGCATACTGATTGAGGATTGAACTTGCAATCATGAATTTAAGTCATTGATTTTCCTACATAAAGTCTATTTTGATCTCTATGATATTTGTTGTTAATTTTCTACCGCACTTGAATACATATGAATTGTTGGCAAGTTGCTTGAGTACGTAATCAAGTATCTAGTGGATGATTCTATTGCTAGTTTGAGATTCTTCGACCCGTAATTGTCTAGGATTGATAACAAGAAGTAGTAATTTATGATTGTTGATGGCGGGATGCTTTTAAACAATTGTGAAGTAGAAAATTGCCTTAATCTACAATCCGAGCTTACGAGAAAGTGGCTAGGTCTTACCCCAATTCATTGAACGTTGATGCTTTTGATTTGATTACACCTAGAGAGCTTGTTTTAGGTGGTCTAATTGAATAGTATCCTCTAGAGAACTTATTCTAGTAGGTGATTGTGGAATTGATTAGGATAGTTGAGCTTATAACTATTCTAGGGTGGTGATAAATAGATTATTGTGAGAAATATGACTGCAAATTGATTGTGCTGATTTCATTGATTGATAGGGATTCCTTGATCATTCTCATGTCATCTCATTGTTTCGCTACCTTGCATTGCATTCATTCAGGAAATTAGATTCACAACTTAGCTCTCTCCCTCAGAAACGAACCTGCTTACCCATACTATTATTTAGTGTTAGTAAAGTAAGGAATTTATATTTGTTGAGTTCGGCACTCATCAAAATTGGCGCCGCTGCCGGGGAGCGGTAGTTCAAGTTGTTATTTGATTTTCTGTTTTGCATTTGATTTCTATTTTGCATTCGCATTCATTATCTCCTTTACTGATTCATCGTATCAGAATTTTATTTCAGGTACAACAATTCGATCGTGATGTTTTCATTTGGGAGTAACACGTATGATTCACAAGAACATACATACAATGGTAATCAATTCGATTCATATTCTCATTCCATTGTAAGTAAAAAAAAAACCACTCTGGGGGAATTTTTTGAAAAAGAATACAATGATTATTTTGAAAAGCAATACAATGATTCCTTTATTCCCTTAGAACGTCCATATAACATTGATGAAGTTATTTCAACTCTGGATCATTATAACGATCATTCGCCTATTCAAAAGGTGGAGTTGGAATACTTCAAGACCTTGTGATAATTCTCATACATACCAACAACCTTATGGCAGGTATGTGAGTGAACGATCACAAGGATGGGACGATAGTTATGCTTTGAATCAATTTTCTTCTAGACATGTCCAGATGTTTGAAGAACAGTCTTCAGATCAGAAATTGCTTGATACTTTGGTTGAATCTTCGATTCCCGTGATACAAGAGTTGCTCCAAGCAACAAAGCAATTTTATGATTTTCAGCTGAGCTTTAATGAATCACTCCAAGAGGTTCAACGGAGTATAGACAACATCAGAACAGGAATGGATCAATTTCGTGCAGGAATGGACAATAATTTGATTAATGATGGTGATGATGATTCCGTTGAAAACCAACTTTTGATTTATGATGATGGTGTATCTAGTTCAACTCATGATCTTAATAATGATCATTCTCCTATTCAAAAGGAAGAAGTTGAATCGAGAAGCACTACAGTCATTAACGGTAAAACCTATGTCATTTACGAAAGTGATGACGATTATGACTTCTTTGTGATAGCGGCCCCTGATTCAGAGATAGTAGACACTTCAGAAGATAAGGTTTACGATGATTTATTTGGAGCAGATTTCGATTCTGATGATGAAGACGGATCCGTTGAAGAAACTGATGAGGAATGGGTTACGAAATGTTTGAATGAGAATGATTAACTTGTGATATGAGAGAATCATTGGAAATTTTCAAATACCGAGGATCCCGTGCTACATGAGATTGTGCAAGGTTTGTATAACCCTTTACATGAATCTTTATCTAATGATGATCCTACCAAATTGGAAGTAGTTGTTAAACCAACTTTTAAGAAGATACCTAATTTGGGACTTGAATTATGTGCTTCGAAAATTCTAACTGAATTTCTTGCAGTTAAGTATCCGCCATTGATGTTTGAATCTAGCGCCGTGAAGGTTTCCACAGAAATTCCTTCCACTTTTCACTCCTATACACTTCCGGGTGTAGAAAGAGCCAAGTGTGGGGGTGAGTTTTATGTGATGATGGTTTCACTACTCATTTGTTATACTAATGTTTTTGTGAGACTATTACTAGAATTGCAGATTGTTTTCTGGACGGATCCGCAAATCTTCAGATTGTTGGTCTACGGTGAATACAACTTGCAAAGTCGGGCTGAAGACTTTAAACTAAGCGTTGCATAGGAGGCAACCCATTAGTTTGAAAGTATCTCTATCCTTTCGTTTTTAATTTCTTTGCATATCATATTAGGATTTTCCATCAAGACTATTCACATTGGACGAGTCAATTTACATTGAGGACAATGTGAAGTTTAAGTGTGGGGGAGTGGTTAAAGCATGAATAATAAAACTCCTAAAAAAAAAAAAAAAAAAAAAAAAAAAAA
>JAJJMA010229930.1:0-17883 GCA_023529015.1 Papaver nudicaule
TTGGTAACTCCCTCCCTCCCTCTCTCTAATGCATGTTTCAAGTTGAGCTTGAAATGTTTTGCAACTCTAATTATTCGTAATCAACAGTACTGCTACTTACGAGCCTACTGCTACTTACGAGCCTACTGCTACTTGCGTGCCTACTGCAAGACCAATAGGAGTTCAAACAGTTATACCACGGTGGATGCTTGGTCTCAACCTCCAAGGTGGATGCTTGGGTTGAACTCTGGTAACGTTAATTTTTGATGGATGTTTCATATGGATCTGTACCTGCACCTGTACCTCCTACCAAGGTAAGATCATATACATATAAAAGGTATATGTAAGCAGATTATAATGACGAAGAAACAAATCAGGATCAGTGTTCTATTTATTTTTTTGCATGTAAAGTTTCCTTTGTTTTGGGGTTGATGAACACTGCTAGTTCTATTAGTGCTGCTGCTCACTGCGAAGTCCTACCACCTCTGACTTTATAAGCATGCTTATAAATATTTCATGTATACATACAACTCTTATATTTCGAAAGACAATAAATGCTAATTTTTTTACGACTTGATTAAAACCTTCAATTCTAAGGGTAACTGATAAATTTTTTTAGATCAAATGAGAAAATTTATTAGGTGAAGAAGAATATACATAAGTTCTACAAGAAGTAAAAAAAAAAAAATCTGTAGAAAACTAAAGCTGAAGTTACATAAAGATTAACTCCCATGAAGAGAGAACTGAGCTAGTGAAATTAAGATGAACTCTTCGACCAGCCGCAGCAGCCCAGTTTAGGATGTGAGATCTAGCTTCAATGCCCAACTCAGAATCAGTCTTAAAATTATGATTTTCCTTAAAAATCCGACAATTCCGTTCACACCTGAGAGTCCACAAAACAGCTGCAGGAAGCAAACCCCAAATGAAATTTCCGTTCGCAGAAAAACAGTCCATATGCCAACCATTAGCTACTGTCCTCAGCGAGTTTGGGAAGTCCCAATCCCAATTTGTATCAGGTGCAACATAAGACCAGACTTTGATGGCCACCTTACAATGTAGGAAAAGATGATCATGTGTTTCTAACTTTCTATCCCTTCACCACAGAGAACACAAGAGTTGTAATGATGAATGCCTTTTCTTTCCAAAATATCTATGGTATTAAGCTTACCATGAACTGCACACCAGACAAGGAAGCATATTTTTGGTGGAATTGCAGATTTCCAAACAAACGTGCTAGGAAAGTTAGGTATACCAGTACCTAGAACCAGTTCAGTATATAAACTTTTGACAGTCAGCTTCATATCCAGTCAGAAATCTTCTAAAATCAAAACGCCAATTACCTTCATCCGTAATCATCTCTGCCAGTTTCGAATTCTTGTTTCTTGTTATTTTATAGAGCATAGGAAAAGCAACAGCTAACGGAACAGTGCCTATCCATTTGTCATTCCAGAAGGAAATATTTCTACCTGAATGAATAACCAAAACAGAATGGTCTCGGATGTGAGTAAAAGTATTAGCAATCGATCTCCAGCAGGAAACACTGTAGGTGAGAGTCACATTGCTTGGAACCCAATGAGAGAAGTCACAACCATATTTATCGACTATAATTCTGTACCACGGACGATTTTTCTCTACCCCAAACCTCCAACACCACTTTGACAGCATTGTGATGTTCATTATATGTAGATTGCAAACACCTAAGCCCCCTTCTTCTTTTGGTGCACAAACCAATCTCCATCTGATTAGATGAGAACTCTTTGAACCCGGTTTATGCTCCCAAAGAAAGTTTCTCAAGGATTTTGATGACGGACATATGTGCTTTGAAAAGAGAAAAGTAATAGGTAAAGAGGTTAAAATACACTTCAAGAGAGCAATCTTACCACCCTTTGACAGAGAACCTTGCCTCCACATGGACAGTCTTTTGTCGAATTTTTCAATGATTGGGTCCCAAATGTGTTTTGAAGCTGAGTTTGCACTAAGAGGCATACCTAAGTATGTGAATGGTAAACCATCTGTTGCACACCCAAATTCAGCAGCCCATGTTTCCAATTCTAGAACATTGCCAATTGCAATGAGCTTAGTTTTTGAAGTATTAACCTTCAAAGCTGCAATAAACTCAAAACAATGAAGTGCTGAGAAAAGATTATGAAGCTCATCTTTGCTATGATCCACAAAGAAAATCGTATCATCAACATAATGCAAATGGTTGACATTAATACTTAAATCAGTCACAGAAAAACCGCTGAAGAGATTCAACTACGCTGCTCTATCCAAGTACCTTGAAAAACCCTCCATAGCAATGTTAAACAATAAAGGTGAAATAGCACTAGTGGATTTGGTCCATATTACAACCCTATGTTATGACCCCTATTAATGGTGGCTAGTGTTTTGACCTCTAAAAGGGGTGGTAACACTAGAAATAAAGTAGACAAAATTATTAAAAATTACACTACCCTTGTTATGGGCTGATTTATAAACATTTTAATTTCCAAAAAACCATCAGATGAACCACCCTTACACAACCCTTAACCATGGATGTTGCCATAAAATCATGGTTTCCACCCTATTACCACCGATGGACATAGCCATTTCCCTTTAGATCTCAGCCATCCATTTACATCTCAGCCATCCATCAATACATATAAATAATCCTAAAACCTTATCCCTAACACATTCGCACGATACCTCTCTTCTTCTTCCTCCTCCTCGATACCTCTCTTCTTCTCTTCTTCTCGATCTGTTTCACCACCACCACTCACCCGCACAACCATCATCATCCACCACCTCAATCACCACGAGCATAAGACTATCGACATCTCTCAAACCCTTCTTTATGAAATGATTCTTAGATTTATTAGGGTATTAGAATCTGATTTTTGTTCGTAGTTGTTGTAGAACCAGGAAGTAGAAGAAGACATGGGGTTCAACAATTGATTGTTCGTCGAGATATGAAGCTTGTTGAGAGTACTAATTGACATGATCGTTCTTCTGGTGATGAACTCAATAATATTGAATTTGGTAAAAAAAATCATTCTTTTAGATCTCGTTCTTTATTTTGGTTCCTTTATAATTTAAGTTTATTATTTCTGCATATGGGTTGTCTCCGATTTATATTCATGGTTTTATTTGTATGTCGGTAGTCTTTTAAATCATGATTTAGGGATCTGTTTGTTATTTTTAATTTTGGGTTTGATATCTAGGGTTAGGTCTCAATCTGTACTGATTTGATTTTGTTTGTGGACGTAGGTAAAATTCGTTGATTCTACATGTATAAACCCTTAACTAGTGATTTTAAATCTATATGGTTTTGTTCACGATTTATGTTTGACCTAGAAATTTATTTTGTTGGCAGGAACTAAAAAGAAAGAAAGAAGAATCTGAGAGAGGGGGGAAGCAGGAAGAAGAGGAGAATGCCGATCCCAAGTTTGGTAAGAAGTGGACCTTAAGAAGCTGTCCCACCTTCAAAATCAAATAATGAGATAGATGTCGATGAGAATTTGAATCCTGTTAGAGATTTCATGGGGCCGAATGATGTCACTAGCTTGGACATATTCATGCATGATGTTAATGTAAGTAGCCCCTATGTCTCTAAGAATTTATCTAAATTGCTGTCTTATTTGAATTTTTTATAGAGATTTTTTTTAAACTGTATGTCCCCATGTCACCTTCTAATTGAGATTAATAGAGAGCGTACTGATTGGCAATACCACAATGCAGTCGACCATTGGCGGTAGCAGATTCCACTGGCATTATAAAACGAATAACAACTGTTCAGTATTGTTTTGCTGCAATGCCACCATGTAGAACTGTTTTGAAGTACTATCTAGATAGTATTTCCTATAAATACAAAATGTTCATTTATCTAATTTTTCTAACCGATACTACAAGAATGTTGGTTTGGAATTCAAAACTCCCAGAGAAGCTATTGAAGGTTTGCTTGGCTTTGGTCTAATCATGTATCAAATTGATTCCTGGTTTTAATCTAATCATGTTTTGGTAGATGAACATACTGTGCTTTTGTTCCTCCTTGGAAATGAACAAGTTATCAAACTGCTCTTCTAATATAGTTCGACATAAATCTTCATTTACTAGTCAGCTATGTAATCACTTGTGTGAAAATCCAACTTGGTCACTGGCCATTGAGATGCCCTTTGCTATTAATATTCTTGTTCTGCTTCGCTTGAGTATTCCAGTATGTTGCCTGAATTTCTTATTGGAGTTTCACATTCTCTACGTATTATCACTTGAATGATTAACTTCGGGATGTATCAAATTCTGGATGTTATATTTGAAGCTGAAATCCACATTGTTCTGCAGGAATGTATCAAATTCGGGAGGCAAATCAAATGGTTGAGGAATTTATGCTTGCTGCTAATATTTCAGTTGCAGCTCTATATACTCATTTTACTTCCCCAATTCGAAGATATGCAGGTCAGTGATAATTTAAACACTTAAGTTATCTGTTTCCTATCATCCGGGAATAGAATCATTGCTTGTTGGTCAGACATGAAACCACCTATATTTGGAAACTCCAGCAAACCCACTCGTACATGGAAACTGACATTTGTAGTGAACTCTCTTCTATGTGTATGTGCCTTGTAGTGCATCTGTCAAGTCCATGTGGATATGCTTGATGGAGTCAGCGTTGTAAGGCCTGAGAAGGTCAAGGTGAGCTTGTGTTGGATGTGAATGATGTTGAGCTTATCTCAAGATCTTTATCAATCAGGTATACTCTTTTACTCTTTACCTCTGAATATGTTGATTTTGATTGTCCTTAGGTTCTTAACAAAAATGCCATGTGAAACAGACACTTGACTACATAGTTCATATAAGTTGTATTACATGCTTTTAGCTTATTCTTATGGATTTTTATGCAAATCACTAACATAGTTCAGATAAACCCTTATAGTTCAGTCCTACTGTAGTGTAGATGAGTTGCTACTTATTTTTCTTCCTTCTATGCTTTGGCGTACTTCTATTTATGTTTTCCTGTTTGTGCTTACAGGGATGCTAATGAAGCTAGCTCGACTCTTAAGAAGAGGTAAAAACATGGATGTTAATGAGTACATCATGGGCTAAGTTGGAACTTATAGTCAATCATTTATCTTTGTGCAGTCTGCTAAGAGATGTGTAGTGTGTACTACTAAGGTTGCAACTGAGCTTGAACTATGTCAGCTTAAGGTTAGAGCAGGTTAGGTTTGCAAATGAATTTTGTATACTTTGTAAGTTTTAGTTAACCCTTGTATTTTATGAACTCAGGCTTTAATTCCTTTTTGTATAACTTTGAAACAAATCAATACAATGATTTTTTTATTTGAATGTCATGGTTTTATGAATTTGATTTGATTTCATTGTAATTTCATTTGGGTAAGACAATTTTATTCACCAATCAGCTTCTGGCTGAAGCAATTCAGCCAAAGCTGATTCCATTTTTTTTAAAAGTCAAAATCAAGGATACTACCGATCCTAATAGTCATTTAGGTACCACGGTTAATGCGCGTCGTTCATCTGCGTCCCATACCGTGCGTCGTAGAAAAATAACACGGCTCAGAAGCGACCCTTTATGCTACTGATCGTGTCCGTCGTAATAGCGTGTTTTGCTACATGCCCCAACGGTCGTATAACAGGCCAAATCCACTAGTGTAGGACAGCCCTGTCTAACACCCCTAGAGCTTCTGAAATAACCAAAAGAGGAGTCATTGATAATCACAGAGAAGGAAGATGTAGAATAACAAAACTTTAGCCACTTACACCATTTCCTACTGAAACCCATTTTGTTGAGCACAAATTCCAAATACTTCCAATTTATTCTATCAAAAGCCTTTTTCTAAATCAATTTTGCAAATTATCCCAGATTTACATGACCTCAATCTTGAGTCCACCAACTCATTAGCAATCAAGGTACCATCAACAATCTGTCTACCCTCGATATATGCGCATTGCACTGGTGAAATCAGCTTCTCCATCACCAATTTTAGTCTAGTGGAAAGAACCTTTGCAATGATCTTGTAAACACTTGTTAAGAGAGATATAGGCCTGCAATCCTTGATAGTTTCCATGTGTTCTTTCTTTGGAACTAAAGTAATGAAGGTAGAGTCGTGTTTTGCATCAATACTACCTGCGTTACAAAATTCATCCACAGTGGCAAGAATATCTGATTTGATGAAATGCCAGCATTTGTGAAAGAACATAATAGGGAAACCATCAGGGCCTGGAGCTTTGTCATTACCCAAATCCTTGATTGCAGATATAACTTCATCTTCAGAGAAATCTGCATCCAGAATGTCAGATTCAATGCCACTAATAGAATCAAAATTAATACCTTCGAGCTCTGGTCTGATAATCTCCTCCTCAGTGAACAAAGTTTCATAATAGCTTACAATATGATCTTGTAATCTTTTTCTATCTGAAACTAGAACCCCATCTATATATAATTGCCTAATCCTGTTATGTCTTCTTCTTGCAGTTGCATTGCTAATGAAGAATGAAGTATTTCTGTCTCCTTCTTGTAACCACTTATTTTTGGATTTTATCTTCCAAGCAATCTTCTCCATTTGAGAAATTCTCTCAAAATCCGCCTAGTGTTTTAATTTTTCCTTCACCATGTCTTCAGAAAGTGCATTATCTTCAGAAAAAGTATCAATGAGCTGAATGTCAGAAAGAATTTGATTCAGTTTGGTATTTGCGTGACCAAAAGCCTCTTTATTCCAAACCTTGAGTAACTCTTTGAGAGCTTGTAATTTCATCCATAACACTGAGCTAGGAGTACCTGCAAAACAAAAAGAATTCCACCAATCTTCCAGCTGTTTAAGAAATCCATTCTCCAAAAACCACATTACTTCAAACCTAAATGGGCTAGGACCCCAAGAGGGATCAGAAATATCTAGGATAAGGGGAATATGATCTGAGGTTGGTCTAGCTTTGGCAAGTTGAGAGACAAAAGGGAAGTGAGTTTCAAAAGAAGGTGAGATGAGGATTCCATCTAACCTACACATGACATGGTTAGATTGACCATTTGACCATGTATATCTTGCTCCCTTGAGTGGAAGATCAATGAGGTCCTTTTGGTTGATGAATTTTGTGAACTGCTTCATGCTCTTGGTGATTCTGGAACAATTTTTCTTCTCATCACATTGTTTGATGCAGTTAAAATCACCTCCCAAGCACCAAGGTAGATCCCAATACCTAAAGACATTGTCTAGCTCCACCCAAAAATCAGTTCTATCACTTGATTTATTAGGGCCATAGACATTAGTAAGAACCCATTCAAAGTTATCAAGTTTGTTGATGCAAGAGGTTGATAAAGTATAATCCCCCACAAGAGAATCAGTCACATCAACAAAATCCTTGTTCCAAATTGTTATCATACCACCTGAGCACCCCATGGATTGCTGAAAAGTCCAACCCACATTCTTAATCCCACAAATTTGCTGAATATCAAAAGAAGTACACTGCATCATTTTTGTTTCTTGCAGAATAATGATTGTAGCCTTTGATAGTTGGATCATCTTATGGACAACAGTTCTTCTATTGTGAGAATTTAACCCTCTCACATTCCAAGATAGAATATTTAGACTCATCTTGAAAACTTTAGAGCCCTAGCTGCTGATGATCTTCTTGTTTTTGGAGAGTGTTCACAAATAGCATGAATTGATATGCCTAACCGTTTACACTCATTCCTGAGTCTTGCTGGAATTACAGGTTGTGCTTCATCTGGTAAACACAAAGAGCTAGCATCATATGAAGTTTCATCATTTGAAGGTTCAAAATCAGGGGGATAGGTTGGAGTTCTCGAACAGGAAGAACCAGAGATGTGTTCAGCATTAATATCTACCATAAAAGAGTCTTCCAGACCTGGTAGTGGTGTAGAAATCTTCTTTGGCTCATGAGTTGGGATGTTTTCAACTCCATCCAAAATCACCAGAGATTGAACTGCAAAATCTTTCAGAATAGGCATTTTAGTGGGTACGATTGGTATAGGTTTAATAACAGGCCCTGCAATGGATTTTGAGACTAAAAACTTTTTAGAATGGCAAGGCATTGACGGAAAACCAACACCCAATTTGATACCCATATTGAAAAGCCTATTAACTTCTGTTATAACCCGTGGAGGGACTTGAATGTTGAAGTGGTGTTTTTTGTTGCTGGATTGAATGGTAAAATTGATGGTAGGGTTTACTGTATGGGAATGGCAGGGGATAATTTGATGACTTAGTTTAGCTGGGATCAAAGAAGATGATTTGTGGAGGTTGTAGATGGGTTCAGGGCACGATATTGAGGTGGAGTTGTAAGAATATGATGGGTACGGGTATGGCAAAGGAATTTGGGTATCAAAATTTGGTAGGAGAGTAGTAAATGGTGTATGTAATGGGTGTGGAGATGGATAATATATGAGTGCAGCAGATGAAGTGTATGTAATGGGTGTGACTGGGAATACGGGTGGTTCTATGACAGTCGGATGTTCAGGTATGGATGCACTCATGGTAGCAGTTGGAGTGGGTTGAGGAGGTGGTGTTGAGATTGAAAGATTTCGCAGTAAAGGAATATCCGAAACGATATCCTCCTCTACGAAGATTCTGAAAGCAGGTGTGGATGCTTCCTCACTAGGCTTGACAGGTGGATCAATATCAATGTCCATGTCAGTTGCCATGTCACCAGGAGGTTCCAGCTGTGTAACTGATTTAACAGAAAGAGGAGAGCTATCCTTCGTGTTAACCACACGCATCCACACCTGTTTAGTCTTCTTTTTGTTCGACCTTTTCTTCTTTTTAGGTTTCTTCTTTGACCCATGATGCCCCGGATTTCTCAAAGATTTGAACCTGATATTGTCAACATCCGTTACAGATTTTATCTCCGAAGAAGCAACGTTGATTCATTAACAGATGACAGGTTAGAGAAGGTTTTTTCTGTGAGTAACTTTCTCTTTTTATGCATGCATAACTCCACAAAATACGGCTTAAACTAAGCTCTTTTTGAATTTGAATTCCAGAGATCCAAATTCTTAGGAGGTATAATGAGAAAGTTTCCGCCAACAGTGATGACTTACCATTCACAGAAATATGGGCATGAAAAATAAGCTTACCAGCAATAATCTTGATAATTCTGGGAATAAAGTTGATGCCCTTACGATTTCTGATCTTCATATGTATGGCACTCAAATCCTTCAACTTTAGAGTATCTGGCTCAATTAAAAGAACTTCGCCGCATAATTTTCCAATGGTATGCATAACTTCTAAGGACGAAAACTGATATGGCACCCCATGGATCTATAAATGAAAATCAAAAGAACTCGAGGGGGATGAACTCCAAATCATCTCATGCCATTTAAAAACAGAATAAGTCACATTGTTTGACATGAACTTGAACTCGAAATTTGCTTTGGATAAATCACAGTCTGCATGAAAGATAGCTTGAGATGAATTAATTGGGAAAATCTCAAACTTTGAGTGTATTCTAAGTGCATGACAGAGAGCATAACCGATATTCACCCACGAGTCTACCACGACTGGGGATGAGATGATGAAAGCATCAGCCCACCAACCCAAGGGACTATCATAACTTGAATGCTCAATGACAATGCAATTACCAGAGCCAGATTTCTGTGTATAAGCATGAATTGGTGCAGCAAAATTATTGCAATGGAATGGTGAGATTGTGGTTTTTGAGAGAGCAGGGGGATGGTGAGGTAGAGAAGCAGGGATTGAATGAGATAATACTTGAGCATAGGATTTGGATGGATTGGTGAAGGTTGTATGGAGGATTTTGGGGTTGGTGGAATGGAGATGAGAGGTTTAGATAAGGATTTGGAGAAAGAGATGATTGATTCTAAAGTATTAGCAATGGAGAACCAGCCTTCGAAACAGGGGCCAGAGGGAATGAAGAATGATAATGGATTTGAATTATGGTTAGATCTTGCAAGAAGAATATGAATATAGAATCCATTTTCATTGGAAAGCTTAGTTGCAGAGAACCAGTTTGAGTTATCTACATATTTCCAAACATTCCTACCAGCGTCGCCATTCTTTGCAGCCTCGAAGAGAAGGTTGTGAAGATCTCTAGCTAACGGAAAAGAGAAAACTCCTTTGGCATTTCCATGGCTAAAGAACTCAGTGAGGGTAATAGGTGAACTAGGGGATTTGTTACTACAAGAAAACCTAAAAAAATTTCGATAGATTTTCACATAGCGATGTTCAGAATTCATATTTGGGAAGACAGAGATTAGGATTGGTAAGACAAAGATTAAGATTAGAACTAAAGGATCTAAGAGCTAAACAGGGACGAAGTAATGTTGGAGATGGAGAACGGGAGAGGAGAGGGAAACATTATTTCTACTATATTTCTGTGCTTTTTGGAATAAGGGTAACCGAAAACAGACTTCAACACATTAAAAAAAAAGGAAAAATCGTCTGGATGTTTTGCGAAAAACCAGACGAAACTAAGCTTGGGGTGAGAAAAAAAATGAATTTTCGTCTTGATATTTCATCACAAACTCAACTGAACACTATCCAATTTCGTCTGGATTTTTCTCAATTAACCCTATTTTCGGCTGGGTTGGTTATGACACAATTGCTAAGTTGATTTTCGGTTGGGTTGGTTGCATGAAATACAAACGAAAATTGGATTTCGACTGGGTTGGTTGCATGCAATACAGACGAAAATTGGTTTTTGTCTAGATTTTTAGGGTTTAACCCAGACGATAATCCCTCTGAACACTCATCTTTAACCATTCAATTGATCAATCACATCAAAAACTTAATCATAGACAAGATGAAACTGTTTTTGAGTTTCTTTGTTTAGTTATTAGGTTTTTGTTAATGATTCGGAGGCATTTTGGTTTCATCCTTAATTTAAAAGGGTAACTTAGACTTTTCATTGTTTTTTTGGCACCCCTTATAACACACTCAAGGATAGGGATAAAAAACCCGGTCTCCCTAGTAAAGGAGCCGGTCCCTAAATCAACCTTTTTATGTAGCCCAGATCTTGTTCAGAACATATCTGGGAAATTGGTAGTTCTTCTGGTAATATATCATCATTCAACGCTGTTAAATTTGCATTGACACCATGCTTTTTAATTGTGTTCGGGGTTTATAGGTGTAGAGTTATTCATATTTTGTGTGTTTGTCAGAAGCTCATGTAGAAAATCTGATATCAAAGACTTATGTGAACTTAAACACAAATAGCTCAAAACGAGAGTTTTCTCTATTGTACTTTGATCATGGCCTTAACAACCTATTTATACAACTCGAGAGACTTGACAACCAAGCAAACATAGCTTGGTATCTAAGCAAGACACTTTCCTAACATAACACAAACTCTTAACAAAGGACTCTTCTAGAACACTTGAAACTCTAAGTAAAGCAACTAAAGCAAAACTCTTAATCAAGGAACAATAGTTTTCTGACATAACTCAAACTACCAGACTTAGAGTCTTGGTTTATTTCAACTTCTAACAGCCTCCCTTAAACCAAGACTATGTTGGCTTATCATTCCTAGCTTTCCACGCAGATTGAGGAAAATGCTTGACTTCAATGGCTTTGTGAAGATATCAGCTATTTGTTCTTCACTCTCACAATATTCAACAACTATCTCCTTGTTGCTGACGAGCTCTCGAATATAGTGGTACTTAATGTCAATATGCTTACTCCTTCCATGAAGCACATGATTCTTTGTTAGTGAAATTGTAGACTTATTATCACAAACAATTGTTGTAGGTGTTTTTTTCTCATGATAAAGTGACTTTAACATCATCCTTAACCATACAGCTTGTGTAGCACAGTTCCTAGCAGCTATATACTCTGCTTCTGTTGTGGACAATGCAACAACTTGTTGCTTCTTTGATGACCAAGAAAAGAAACCAGTTCCCAAATGAAACGCATAACCAGAAGTACTTTTCCTCCCTTCTGTATCTCGAGCCCAATCACTATCTGTATAACCAACTAATCCTGATGTCTCTGAAGATGAATAAGGAATTCCTAAACTGGTTGTTCCTTTAACATACCTCAGGATACGTTTTGCAGCTTGCAAGTGTGACTGTCGTGGAGATTCCATAAATCTACTAACAAATCCAACTGCATACATAATATCAGGCCTTGTAGCAGTCAAATATCTCAAGCTTCCAACAAGACATTTGAAGTTTGTTGGATCTACTAGTTCTCCTGTTCCTTCTTTTACCAACTTCAATCTTTCTTCTACCGGTGTCAAAATTGGATTACATTTATCCATTTTGAAACGTTCAAGTATTCCTTGTGCATATCTTTGTTGCGAGACAAAGATTCCCCTTTCTGTTTGTTGTACTTCTATGCCAAGAAAATATGACATTAACCCGAGGTCTGTCATTTCAAACTCCTTGACCATATCCTCCCTGAATTCCTTGATCATCTCTGAACTGTTACCAGTAAAGATAAGATCATCAACATACAAACATACTATAATATGATTGCCAAGTTCATCAGCTTTCATGTATAGAGTATGTTCATGTGGACACCTTTTGAAACCTTTTCTTACAAAATAGGTATCAATCCTTGTATACCAAGCACGTGGTGCTTGCTTTAACCCATACAAAGCTTTGTTTAGCTTGTATACCTGATTCTCTTTCCCCTCCATAATGTAACCTGCTGGTTGTTCAACATACACTTCTTCTGCTAATACGCCATTCAAGAATGCATACTTCACATCCATTTGAAATATGCTCAAGTGATTTTGTGCAGCTAAAGCAATAATCATGCGAACTGTATCAAGCCTTGCAACAGTAGCAAACACTTCAGAGTAATCAATCCCTTGTTTCTTCTTATATCGTTTAGCAACTAATCTTGCTTTAAGTCGATCTACTTCACCATCTGACTTGTACTTTGTTTTATAAACCCATTTAACACCTATAGCTTTCTTACCTGGCGGAAGCGCAGTTAATTCCCATGTGTTGTTCTTCTCAATTGACTGTATTTCAGCCTCCATGGATTGTACCCAACCTTGATTCTTACAAGCTTCTTCATATACTACAGGATCACAGTCCCCAAACAGTGCAAAGTGCACAAACTCATCATCTATATTCTCATCATCTCTTGACAAGACATAATCATTCATAAGTGTTGGTAAAACACGATTTCTTCTTGATCGTCTTGATACTTCTTGTTGAACTGTTGCATCAGTTCTTGTTTCTTCCTGATTTTCTGTTGTTGTTGTTATACCTTCTTGTGAATTTACTACTTCTTCTACAGACACTGGCAATTCTGTACTAGGAGTTTCTCTTACTGAAGTAGTATTCCAATCCCATTGTGACCCTTCTTCAAAAATCATATCACAGCTTATAATCAGCTTTCCAGTTTCTGGATTGAACAACTTGTAACCTTTTGTTGCTGAGCTATAGCCAACAAAAATACACTTCTCACTCTTGTCATCCAACTTCTTTCGAATCTCATTAGGTACATGTGCTTATGCTATGCACCCAAACACTCTAAGATGCCTAACACTTGGTCTTGTACCACTCCATGCTTCTTCCGGTGTCTTGTACCATACACTACTAGTAGGACATCCATTTAGTGGATAAACAACACAATCCACTGCATCTCCCCAAAAACTCTTTGGCAACTTTTTTGCTCTTCTCATGGTATGCATCATCTCAATAATGGTTCTATTCTTTCTTTCTATTACACCATTTTGTTGTGGTGTATATCTAGCAGTCAACTGATGTTGAATACCACATTCTTCCATGAAGCTATCAACAACAGTATACTCTGTTCCTCTATCTGTTCTTAAAACTGTAATACTCTCACCACTCTGTTTTTCAGCATAAGCTTTAAAGCTTTTAAAAGCTTTGAACGCATCACTCTTCTGCTTTAGTAAATACACCCATGCTTTCTTACTAAAATCATCAATAAAGGTGATAAATTACCTGTTACCTCCAAGTGAGGCTTCTTCAATAGGACCACACATGTCACTGTGAACTAGCTCTAACTGCTCTTCTTGCTTTGCCAATAGGGAATGGATCTCTATGTTGTTTGCCAAAGATACAAGCTTCACACTTTGATTCTGGTAAATCAATGTTAGGCAATCCTAACACCATCTCCTTCTTTGCTAGAAACCGCATACTGTCAAAATTCACATGTCCCATTCTCTTGTGCCACAACCATGTGTCACTATGAACATAACTGCTATAACACTTCAACTTTTGGTATTGTATGTTCAGAGGGAACAACCTATTCCTAGTCATCTGCACCCTTGCTATCAGTCTTCTTCGTCGATCTTGTATGATACAAGAACCATTTGAGATTGTTATAAGGTAACCTAAGCAAATTTTGGTGTAAACCTGGCACTTAAAATACATCCATAATATATGAATGTGTGCCATCCTTTAGTATAATGCCAATTCTACCTTTCCCCATGACTGGAATGGTAGTATTGTTTCCAAACTTAACAGCTGAACGTGTTGATTCATCTAAATCAACAAACAATTCTTTTCTTCCACACATATGGTTACTGCAACCTGTATCCAAGTACCACTTGTGATGAGTTTGTTCTTCAACAGGATGACAAGCAAGTAATAGATTTTCTGTGTCTTCATCTTGATTCTCCGCAAGATTAGCTTTGTTATTAGTTGGCCTTCTCTTATTTGGTAAAGGAAAGTCTTTAGCTGGTAAAGGACATTCTCTAGCAAAGTTAACAAAATCTCTACAGTTATAACACTGTGCTTTTGACTTGTCGAATCTTCTTCCTTGATATCCTCCAGTGTTGGGTTTTTGATAAGCATTCCACTTTACCTGACTTTGAAGTGCTTCTTCAACTGGTTTTACAGAAATCTTTTCTAGTAATCTTTGTTCATAAGCTTGCAGAGAACCTAACACTTCATCAAGATTCATAGTAGATGATGTACCGCATTCTTCAATAACAATTACCTTGGATTCAAATTTTTCAGGTAAACTGCGTAGAATTTTCTCCACAATGGTGTCATCATCTATCTTTGCACCATTAGCTTTCATCTCATTAACAAGACTTAAAACTTTTGAAACAAAATCTAAAATCAATTCTGTTGATTCCATCTGTAATAGCTCATACTCCTCTTCTCAACGTCTGCAACCTTACTTTCTTCACCTTGTCTGTTCCAGTATAATAAGTTGACAAAGTATCCCATGCTTTTTTGGCCTCTTTGATATACACAATCCTATGTAATAAAGATTCATGCATACCTTGGTGAAGGATGTATATAGCTTTGGAATTCTTCTTTTTGTTTTCATTCAAAACAGTTTGTATCGCATCAGCTAAAACCACTCCTTCTACAACTTCGACGTAACCTGTCTTGACAATATCTCATACCTCTTGATATGTGAATATATTCTCCATCTGAATCTTCCAGTGCTCAAAATTCTCCCCTTCAAAAACTGGAACCTTAACCGAATTCAAACTTGTTGACATCTTTTCATCAACTTAAACACCACAGGACTAAGATCTTCTTGCTCTGATACCAGATGTAGAAAATCTGATATCAAAGACTTATGTGAACTTAAACACAAATAACTCAAAACGAGAGTTTTCTCTATTGTACTTTGATCATGGCCTTAACAACCTATTTATACAACTCGAGAGACTTGACAACCAAGCAAACATAGCTTGGTATCTAAGCAAGACACTTTCCTAACATAACACAAACTCTTAACAAAGGACTCTTCTAGAACACTTGAAACTCTAAATAAAGCAACTAAAGCAAAACTCTTAATCAAGGAACAATAGTTTCCTGACATAACTCAAACTACCAGACTTAGAGTCTTAGTTTATTTCAACTTCTAACAGCTCAGCTGCCAACAATTATTCTTGCATCCAACCTCTCTCTCTATACAATTAATAGAATTCTTCATATTCATTTCCTCTTTCTCAACCTCTTGCAGTCAAACATTGATAATGGATTTGTTGGAGGAAATTTCGAGCTCAAGGTGATTTAGAAACTTGAAGGTCACACAAATAGGGTACAGAATCTTGCCTGAAATTCATCTGCTGAAATATCTGGAATCCCATCTATGATTGCTTCTTGCAGTGGTAACAAAACTGTCCGGAGATGGGAACAGAACTCCTTTGATGCTACCTGGGAATGCCAAGCGTTGTTGGATGACAAGAATAGTTGGAAACGCTCATTTAGGGACCGGCTCCATTACTAAGGAGACCGGGTAATAAAACAAAATAGGGTTATTTCTAAGCTTTTTTCAAAACCCTTTATCCAACATATTTTCTTAAATACCAAAATATCCCTACTTAATTAGAATTAATGAATTAGATTAGTTCAACTAAACTAAAATTTGTGCTCTAATCTTTCAAATCACGTAAAAAATGTGATTTTTGTGAGTTCCAGAGCCTATTTTCAGCTCAATTTTAACCCAGAATCCAGCCGAAAATTAAAATTTCGGTTGGGTTGTGTTCTTAATCCAACCGACAATTTTCGAATTTGGGAAATATTGGATGTACGGTAAATTTTCGTCCAGATGATAGTATCAAAATCCAGACGACAATTGTAATTTCGGCTTGTTTGTTTATCTACTCCCAGACGAAACTATCTCTGTAAAACAAAAGTTTTGTGGGAACCAATTATCGGCTGGAAATTGTTGATATCGGCTGAGTTTTCGTCTGGAAGTACTGAATTAATCCAGAAGAAAACAACGTTCAACAAAATACCAATTTTTTTTAATTTTGTCTGGATATTTCATACCAAACGCAACCGAAAATAAAAAATTTTCGGCTAGGTTTTTCAAAATTAAGCCTATTTTCGGCTGCATTGGCTGCGACACATTTGGTAACTTATTTTTTGTCTGGTTTGTTTGCATGCAATACAGACGACAATTGAATTTCTAGATTTTTAGGGTTTCACCCAGCCGAAAATCACTCTGAACTATCATTTCTAACCATTCAAAAGAGGAATCAAAGCATAAAAACTTAATCATAGATAAAATTAAACAACGGGAGGAGACGATGAAAAAGAAGATAAATAGTTGAAAGAAATTGAAACTGAAATCAGTTTCTTTGTTTAGGTTTTTGTTAATGATTCAGGGGAATTTTGGTCTCATCCTTAATTTAGAAGGGTAACTTAGACTTTTCATAGCATTTTGACACCCCTTATAACCCACTCTGGGATAGGGATAGTAAACCTGGTCTCCCAAGTAATTGAGCCGGTCCCTAAATCGGCGTTTATGCTTTTAGACAGGGGATCTGCTTTGCTTGGTGTCAGAACATCATCTTTCAAATTTGAAGTAATTGTCGTCCACCTTTGTTACCTCTTTGGGTATCATCTCTGCCGTGTGGCTCAAAGATTCGTCAGACACAGTGTCACCAAGTATGCTACGGTATAGAACCAATACATATTTCCACTGATATAACAAAGGCCACAACTACCAATATGTACTAAAATGCTGGGCGCTACCAATTGAAATTCTCCAGCATTCATATGCATAAATACATGACCAGTTTCCATTCTTGCACCAATATGGTCGACGTACAGTACAACTGACATATGTATTTAAGCGCTAGGCATTACCACAAATTGTTGTTCTTCGGTCATAAGATTGTTTTCATTTCACTGCAACAAAGTAAGAAACATAATGCTTCCATACTCTCAAGACGCCTCATTATGCTTGTGAGATATACACCAAAAGAACACCAGTTTTGTATCTCACGGAATCGTGAGGTACAAGTTAAACCCAAAAGTAAATTGGAGGACCTATATGCTTCTGCTCTAACTTTTCCATCATCCTGCCATCAAAAGACATCAAAATACAAGTTGCTTGTTACAATAGCAAGAAAAGTTACAGATCCCCACTAGTGCATTTTAACAACTATGAAGCGCAGGGGCAACACATCAAAAGGAGTTGAAAGACGGCAGAAGGAATTGCTAGTGGCTAGTTTCCACTAACCCAAGGTACATCCCTAACC
>JAJJMA010229930.1:40199-54452 GCA_023529015.1 Papaver nudicaule
TATAATAATATATAAATGAAAAAATGGTGAAAGTACTCCAATTTCAGCTATGTGCTTGTCAAAATGACCCCTAATTTCAATTTTTTTTTGAAATGTCCCAATTTGTTGATCCAATGGTTAGTGGAAGTCACGATCTAAGGGTCAAGATTAGACTTCAAATGGACACGATCTTACAGTTTAGATCGAAACCTTTCATAGGGACCCTGTATAATGGTGTACTGATTTACAGTACAAAGAATACTAAGAAACCCTCAATCTGTGTAAAACACAGCCTCAATAACAATTTCATTCACTGAATCCTTCAATACATCTGTCAGAACACTAAATAGAAGTAACAGGACCTTATCTTAACTGGACACGTGCCTACATCTGGCAACAATAATCCAACGAACGCAATTATTACTGAATAATACTACTGACAGACTACTAGACAACACCCGAACTAGCCCCTTAACTAACAGGTCACCCCTTAGCGGCCATGACAATACCCACCGCTTCAGAAAATCCTTGTCCTCAAGGATTGAAAAATTCTGGAAAGTGGGCCTTCAAGTTGGCTGTATCTTCCCAAGTAGCTTCAGCAGCAGAAGCATTGGACCAGTGCACTAATTGTTGGTGGCTAAGAACTCCTTTTCTCCAGATAGTTCTTTCACCCAATAGAGAATGTGGCTTGACTATGACCTGTCCATGATGGTCCACCAGTGGCAATGAAGGAACTGAGGAAACAGTAACTCCAATTCTTTTCTTTAGTTGGGATACATGAAAAACAGGGTGTATCCTTGAAGTGGCAGGAAGATCTAGCTTGTAAGCAACATCCCCAATTCTCTCTAGCACAGCAAATGGGCCATAATACCTTGCTGAGAGCTTGAAATCCCTTCTCAGAGAAATAGAAGTCTGCCTGTAGGGTTGGAGCTTTAGGTATACCATGTCACCTACCTCAAATGTCCTCTCAGTTCTCTTTTTATCTGCATATAGCTTCATTCCTTCTTGAGCCTTGTGCAAGGATTCCTTTAATAAGCTCAACATAGTATTTCTCTGACATAAATACTTCTCCACTTCCTCCACTGAAGTAGTAACTTCTATTGGAAAAGCCAGGTGAGGTGGCTTATATCCATACAAAGCAAGAAAGGGTGTCATGTTCAGGCTAGTGTGGTGGTTGGTGTTATACCACCATTCTGCTAGAGCCAACCACTTAAACCAATCCTTTGGCTTATGACCTGTCATACACCTAAGGTAACTCTCCAAGCAACTATTAACCCTCTCAGATTGGCCATCTGTTTGTGGGTGATAAGCAGTGCTCAAGTTCAGAGTTGTACCCAATAACTTGAACAAATCTTGCCAGAAGTTACTGACAAAGATTTTATCTCTGTCAGATGTAATTGATTTAGGCAGACCATGCATCTTGTAGATGTTCTGTAAGAATGCTTGAGAAATTGTCACTGCTGTATATGGATGAGATAAAGGAATGAAGTGGGCATACTTTGTTAATCTGTCTACTACCACCAAAACCACCTCATATTTGTCAGACATAGGGAGTCCTTCTATGAAGTCCATTGTAATGTGTTGCCATGCATGTTCAGGAATTGGGAGAGGTTGTAAAAGGCCAGCAGGAAAAGTGTGTTCTCCCTTGTTTCTTTGACACACATCACAAGAAGTAATAAAGAGTACCTGGCCAGTAAAAATAAGCTTTGGCTCTTGCATAACTCCCATGTATTCCTGAGTGACCACCAATAGCTGAGGCATGAACTGACTGCATAATTTGTTGTCTCATATCATTGCCATTCCCAATGTATAGCATGCCTTGGAATCTCAGCAGCCCTTCCTGGTAAGTATAGTTGTCCACAGAAGTTGGAGAAATAAGCAGCTTGGAGATTAGAGAATCAGCATGAGAATCACTAGTGTAGCTTGTAATGACCTCTTTTGCCCACATAGGTTGAGAGGTAGTAATAACATTACAGCTAGGGTGAGGTCTCCTGGAGAGAGCATCAGCAGCTGAATTGTCAGCTCCTTTCTTGTATTTGATGTCATAGTCAAATCCAAGTAACTTCACTAACCATTTCTGTTGAAGGACTGTAATAATTTTCTGCTCCAAGAAGTATTTAATGCTCTGTTGGTCTGTGTGGATAGTGAACTTGTGGCATAGTAAATAACCTCTCCACCTTGTGACAGCAGCAACAATAGCTAGTAACTCCTTCTCATATGTAGAAAGGCCAATGTTTTTAGGGCCTAGAGTTTTGCTGAAGTATGCAATTGGTTTACCTTCCTGCATTAATACTGCTCCAATCCCTGAAGTGCAAGCATCAGTTTCTATAATAAAAGGTTTGTTGAAATCAGGCAAAGCTAGCACTGGAGTTTGACACATAGCTTGTTTGAGAGCAAGAAAAGCTGTGGTTGCAGCAAAACTCCATTGGAAGGCATTCTTCTTTAATAGCTCAGTCAGTGGTCTTGCAATAGATCCATATCCTTGGACAAATTTCTTATAATATCCTGTCAGACCCAAAAATCCTCTTAGGTCCTTGATTGTTGTGGGTATAGGCCAACTTTGCATAGCTTCAATTTTAGCAGGGTTAGCTGCCACTCCTTCAGCTGTGATTAGGTGACCCAAATACTCTAAAGAATGTTGAGCAAAACAGCACTTTGATCTGTTAGCAAACATCTTGTTCTGTCTCAGTGTTTGTAACACCAGTGACAAGTGTTCTTCATGATCCTCAATAATAGCACTATACACCAAGATATCATCAAAAAAGACTAACACAAATTTTCTGAGAAAGCTTTTCAAAACTTCATTCATCAATGCTTGGAATGTAGCTGGGGCATTAGTCAGGCCAAAAGGCATGACTCTAAATTCATAACGGCTTTGATGTCTTCTGAATGCTGTTTTGTGGATGTCAGGTGTGTGTACTCTGATTTGGTGGTAACCTGACCTCAAGTCTATCTTAGTAAAAACTGCAGCTCCATGTAGCTCATCTAATAGCTCATCAATGATTGGCATAGGGAACTTGTCTTTGATGGTGATATCATTCAGTTTCCTATAATCAACACAGAATCTCAATGACCCACCCTTCTTCTTAACAAGCAAGATTGGAGAAGCAAAAGGACTATGGCTAGTCTGGATGATGCCCTGTTGCAACATTTCCTGAACCATTTTTTGTACAGCAGCCTTCTGAATGAATGGACATCTGTAAGGTCTGGAATTTGTAGGTGCTGAGTTGGGTTTGAGCGTGATTTTATGGTCTAATATTCTTGGAGGCAGTTGGGTTGGTTCTTCAAAAACATCAGAGAATTGAGTGAGCAAATGGGCAATTAATAGCTGGTGGTATTGGAGATGAAATGTGAATGGCCGAAACAGAAAACAAATGACCAATAATACCATGTGTAGCCTTGAGTAAAAATTTCTTTACAGCAGTTGTACTTATCTGTCTCAAAGATGTATCCTCAGTACTCCCCATTAGTGTAATTTTCCTTCCATCATGAAAAAATAAAATGCTCAACTTAGCTAAGTTAATGATAATATCACCTAGCTTACTCAACCAGTCAGCTCCCAAAACTATATCACATCCTCCCAATGATAATAACCTCAATTCAGCACTAAATTTGTGGCCCTGCATTGTCCACTCTAACTGCTTACACACCCCATTGCTAATTGTCTTATCTCCATTAGCTACAGTAACTAACAAGTTTCCAGTATGTTGTATAGTGCATTTCAATTTTTCTGCCAAATCACTATCAATGAAACTGTGTGTGCTACCAGTGTCAATCAGGATGGAAATATTGTGATGTTGCATACAACCTGGAATTCTGATAGTGTCACCTCTTTGACTCCCAGATAAAGCATGTAAAGAAACAGCCATGTCAGACTCAATTGGAATGTCAGAATTTTCTTCCAATACAGTGTCAGGGTCTGTATTATCCTCCACTGCTTCTCCTTCCAAAATGTACAGTTGAGTCCTACAAAAATGCCCTGGTTTATAAGGTGCATCACAATTGAAACATAAGCCTTTAGCCCTTCTCTGAGCCATTTGCTCAGGAGTTAATCTTGTGGGAGGGTGGTGAGGGGTTGATTTCTGTAAGATGGGTGAGTTAAATGTTCTTTTTGTGTTTGGATTTTTCTGGTTGTTAGCAAAAGTGGGTGGTGGCTTTGAAGAAGTTGGTTGTGAGGAAGAGGTGGTGGGAGTGGGAGGGGAATATCTGTTTGTTTGGTATGAAGCTGAATAGCTCTTAGTGAAGGGCTTATGCATCTCATGGGTTGTTTGCACATTAAGTTCCTGCATTCTAGCTAGATAAAAATCATGAGCTAAAGTAGTTGGTTGATGCATTTGCACTGCTTTCTTAATCTCAGGCTTCAAACCACTAATAAAACTGGAGACAAAGTAATTCTCTGAATAATGTGGATCTTTACTCATCATCAATGCCTTAAGAGTTTCAAACTCTGTGTAGTACTCCTCCACAGTGGTGGTTTGCCACAATTTATTAAAACAACCAATATAATCATCATGAGATAAGTCTTCAAACCTAGCACAAAGATTTTCCACTAACTCCATCCAAGAGATAGATTTCTTACCAGCCTCAAAGTCTGTAAACCATGACTCTGCTTTTCCCTGCAAGTGTAAGGATGTTATTCTCACCTTTTCTGACTCAGCAATTGTTTCACCATGGAGCGCAAAGTACCTCTCACACTTCCTCAACCATCCTCTTGGGTTGTCTCCATCAAAGAGAGGTAGATCTATTTTGGGGTATCTCATAGGAGCATACCTGTTCTTCCATGGTGGCTTAAGGACGCCCTCTTCTTCTTCTTCTTCATCAGTTCTATGTGGTTTTTTTCCATCAAACTTAGACGTTAACCCTATCTCTGATTCCTTCTGAGCCGTCAGAAGCTTGATTAATTCGTCCATCTTCTCAGCTAACGTCTCCTTTAGCTCCTGATTACCTTCTTTAATTGCTGATAAAATCTGAGTGTTAGTTCCACCCATTTGAGTCATTGAAGTTTTCAGCTCCTTGAGGGAAGCCTCCACCTTCTCAAACTCTTTAGTCATCGTAACCTGCTTCTTGATACCAATTGTACTGATTTACAGTACAAAGAATACTAAGAAACCCTCAATCTGTGTAAAACACAACCTCAATAACAATTTCATTCACTGAATCCTTCAATACAGCCGTCACAACACTAAATAGAAGTAACAGGACCTTATCCTAACTGGACACGTGCCTACATCTGGCAACAATAATCCAACGGACGCAATTATTACTGAATAATACTACTGACAGACTACTAGACAACACCCGAACTAGCCCCTTAACTAACAGGTCACCCCTTAGAAGCCATGACAAATGGCCATGGTTAGGTCTCTTCAGAACCATTGCCTCTTCCCAACCGTTGCCTAGTCCCAATATAAGAAACCTATCTCCTTGTACGAATGGGAACCAGAGATGAAACCTTAGTTTTTTAAGAACAAAAACTTAGAAATCATCTGATCCAGAAAAGGGGTTTTGTGCTACGTGTTTGCATTGAATTTGAAGATATTCAAGTGTTGTGCTATCTTGAAAGGCATTGTTGTATCTTTGTAAGCATTCATCCATGATCATATCAACACCATAGTGTATGGGGTGTAAATGCTTTCAGGTAAGAGGACTACTTCTCCTCAATGCAATCTAATTCTGTGTGTAATGTTTTGTCTTGATTTCGTTTGTCTAGCATTGGTACACAACTGTTTGTGAAATTTCATGGCTCGGTTGTGAAATTTTATTGGGTTTGTTTGAATTGGCTTTACTGTTTAGGCTTATATTCTGTTTGTGATATTGCCTTAACTGAAGTGTATGAACCTAAGCATGATGTACATAATTCTGGTAGTCACATTAGGCAGATAACTTCAGTGTATGTTACCTTAGTTCGCACTTAGACGTTGGTAAGTATATAATCAGTGTAAGTTAAATTGTCAGCAATATGATTTTCCAACAGGCATCACCTTCCCTTTATTAATAACTGAAATATATTAAGGCTACTGGCCGGTCAAAATGCCTCAAATTGGCTAGTTTAATGGAACTCTTATCAGTTCCGGGCATTTCAACTTGTTTTGAAAATTCGGGGTATTTTGACAAGCTTATAACTGAAATAATGGGTATAAATTAAAACTGCCAGCCACGACAGTCTGTAATGCTTGTATAGACAGACTTCGTTTCATTGAGCAGTATGTATTAAAGCATGCTAGGCTAGTTCCTTGGAATCCGTATATCAAAGCAGACTTCTGATTCTGTATAATTTCATTTCTATTTTCTCAGCATCAGAATCAGAACAACTGTTTCAACAGTGTCCGGCACAATCAAATGGGTGACATTGGAGCTTATTCCTCAAAAATATCTCCTCCATCATTGGCTGTGGTGTTTGAACAACTTGGATCACCTGATGAAGTTACCAGGATAATTGAATTGCCTCCTGTCGAGATTAAAGAAAATGAAGTGTGTGTTAAAATGCTTGCTTCTCCAATTAATCCTGCTGATATTAATATGATTCAAGGTGTGTATGCAAAGAATGTTCCACTTCCTGCAGTTGGAGGGCAAGAGGGTGTTGGGGAAGTACATGCCTTCGGATCTGCTGTGCAGGGTCTTTCGCTTGGGGATTGGGTAATACCATCTCCTCCTTCGGATAGTGGGACATGGCAGACTTACCTTGTGAAAGAAAAGAGTGCCTGGCATAAAATCAATAAAAACGTACCGCTGGATCTTGCTTCTGCCATCCATGTCAATCCTTTGACTGCATTAGTTTTGCTAGACGACTTTGCTATACTTAACCCAGGGGATACAATTGTGCAAAATGGTTCAACGAGTATTGTGGGCCAGTGCATTATTCAGCTAGCCAAGCTCCGGGGAGTCCATAGCATCAATATCATCAGAGACAGAGCTGAGTCAGATGCTGTGAAAGAAAGACTTATGAAACTTGGCGCAGATAAAGTGTGCACGGAGGGTGAATTACAGGTGAAACACGTCAAAGGTCTCCTGGGTGCCTTACCTGAGCCCACGTTGGGCTTCAACTGCGTTGGTGGCAATTCTGCTACTTCAGTTCTCAAATTTTTAAGGCAGGGAGGGACTATGGTTACTTATGGTGGTATGTCGAAAGAGCCTGTTACTGTCTCAACTTCCGCTCTCATTTTTAAGGATCTTACTTTACGGGGTTTCTGGCTGGAAAATATGATGATGACCCTGAAAAGAACCCAAGACTGCAGAGTTTTGATAGATTACCTTTTGAGTCTAATGCAAGAGGGGAAGTTAAAATATGAAACGGAGTTAGTGCCTTTCGGCAAATTCTCTGTGGCATTGGATAAAGCACTAGGAAAAGTAGGGAGCCATCCTAAACAAATTCTCAAATTCGGGGGTCCTTGAGGCAGAATCTTAAAGTGCACACTTCTTCCTTCATTCTTCATTCTCAGTTTCAGATAAGTGACATTAAAAATATGAGGGTATTTGTTTATCATTCCTGCGATATATTTGACTGTTAGCCGTAAAGTGTCCAAGAAATTCAGTTATTGTTGCGAATTGCCATCAGTTAAATTTTAATCCACATGTTTGTATGAGTAAATTAGTTTAGTTCAAAAGGAGAATTCTAGACGAGAAAATGTTCCATTGAATTTTGCTTTTTCCCCGCATGTCTTTGTTTATAGGTGCGTTTTGATTATTTTTTAGTTCTTTTTTAGTAATGTTAGCTTTTTCATATATAGGTTTAGTAATGTATCCTTTATGTACCCACATAAAGGATACATTACGTCCGGCCGTTGTTGTCAACGGCCAGTTGCTGTCAATCTTGGATGCATGGCAACACAATGTTCTGGTTTTAAGATCATCCGGCTTTCGACTTCATGGACTCGATCTAATTTATCACACTCGACCAGCTTTTCGACACCGATGGTAACTACAAGCATTACTACCCCTGGGGAAGTTGATTTGATGTTGATTACTTTTTGTTTTTGGGAAACATCTTATCAAAGTTGTAAAAACTCATGTAATGTTATTTAGTTAATATATGCAGTCCTTGCCTTCAAAAAAAAAAAACAGCTCTTCGAAAATGCTACAAAATAAGCGTGCAATGCTTCTGCCGACGTATCTCAAGAACAGTAGGTCACTCGGTTCAAAATTTTATGTTTGATTGACTGTAAGCTGCTCTTGTGCCCAGACTTAATGATTATACGGGAGACTACGACCGTCGACCTACATGTATATATACAAATACAATAGTAAAGTAGATTGTAGTTGAGTTCAGAACGAAAACAAGGAGGAAACTTCTTTTCTATTGGGAATAAACTGATGTGCTTGTCTCTCTGCTCTGGAAATTTTGTTCTAATTTTTGACGGAATCTTTAGGGCTTTTTAACATCTAAAATATTGAGGTTTGCCATACTAAAAATGTGTCTCTAATGAAATTATGACAGGTTTTTATCTAGCACTTAGAAGTACGCTAAGACACTAGAAAAGCTTCAAATGCAGGTTTTCGGACGTCCATGATGTGAAAGATTTGGTTGAAGGGAGGTAGCTGTTGCAGGAACAAAGTTACATCTATGCTTCTTCCATCACTAGCAATGGAAGGTATCAGAGGTGTATATCACCCTCCCAATAAGGATCAAATGGAGGCATAAAAAATGAGAGGGTGCCAAGATAGCACCCTCAAAAGATACAAGACAAGATGATCATAGAGCTCTAAACAGACTACGCCTAATAATCAAATACGAAGTCATCAATCTTGATGCTTTAAACAACATTGATGGACCAACTGAGTAACATCACTTTGATATCTACAATAAGAGAGTTTAGAGATTTTCTCACCTGTTCCTTAGCAATAAAATGTCTTCTTTTCCAACCACACAGACCAACATATAACAAAGGGCTAACAATAACAAGGGGACTTGATACATACCTTCAACTTCCACTTCCATAAAAGAAATCAACTTCATTGAGAGGATTTTTCAGTGGCATGAGACCATTGTCATGTTGATTTTAGTAGGCAAGTCTCAAAGAAGAGTCTGGTTGCTCGGCTATATTTCTAGAAACCCAAATTTGATTAGCAGAACAAGAATCTTCATGCATATATAGACAAACTAAATGCTGCAATTTTATTGGAATATCAAACTAAACAAGGTTATATATATAACCAATAGCAAACTCAGAGTTGTTGCAGAGGATTTCAAAACTGAAGTAATTTTAAGTTAAAAATACAATGATTGAATAAAAACCAACTCGAGTACGAACTAAAGAGTCGAATACAAGAGTCGAGGGGGAATCCGAAGTAGGAAGAATTACTGGAGCTACTATTCGGGGCGCTAAGACCAGTAAAACGAGCTCCGTTGCTTCAGGAGGTTCACTTCGGAGTGCCTCCATGTGGAATGGCGCATCCTTCTCTTGCTAGATCAGATCTTGGTCCATGGGCCCACACCTACTATGAATCAGTTCCTCATTCACCATATCACGTAGGGTCTTTCGCACTTGAAAAACTCAAGAGCAGAGCTGCTACAACAATTGTCGTAACCAACGTATAACATGCAAAGCTTGTTACACCCATTACACAAAGCTTGCAATCCTAGATCACATAACTTACACCCGCACACAGTAAGGAGTTCCAAATTCTTGCAATTCCGACCAATAGCTAGCCATCCTTCTAGCTCTACCATCTTACAGTTTGCTAGGTTCAATTCCTTTAATAAAGGGCAACCTTTTGAAATCGTCATTACTGCTTCGGTATTAATACATCCTTCTCCAATAACCTTGGCAAAGTTACGGTATGCTGGTGAGACATTTAGACATTCAATCCCGCCACCACTAACAATTGCTTCAATCCCCTCTGGTTTAAGTTTGCAATCACCTGCATCAACATGGGTTAAGTTCTGTGCACACCCTAGAAAGCCGATACCTGTAACACTACTACAAGAGCGTATACTAAGAGAATCCAATTCGTGGCAGTTTTGTAAGAGAAAACTTATTCCTGAATCAGTAATCGACTGGCAATAAGAGAGGTTAACCGTCTGTAAGGATGAACAGCATTCAGCCAAGGCGTATAAACCTTCGTCAGTAACGTGACAAAATTTCAAACTTATCAGCGTCAAGCGAGGTAACCAAGAAAACATCAAACTCAGTTCGGTATCTGAATATTCTAAGCAAAGATCTAAGCACAAATTTTGAATTATGGATCTACAAAATTGCGACTGTAACGTAACTAAATCTGTTATCTCAGGGTGACCTCTTAGGGACAAACATTTGAGGTTCTGGAATCGAGTCAACAACTTACAGAGAACTTTGGGAAAGATCTCAGGACTAAATTTTGGTAATATGTAGTCTGGATCATTCGGGTGGCGATACCATAAGGATTCATGATTATCGTTCTGAATATGAAGCCATTGACGACATGTTAAACCAATCGATTTACGATCATCTTTAGTTTCGAGGCACTTAAATATACGATTTAGACAATCATCAGGCAGGTTTGCGATGTAGGATGAGGTTGTAGAGATTTTACACGGACTGTCATCCTCGTTATCATCAACAGTTGCATTCTCCCCTTGTGCCTCTACGTCTTTGTCATTGGATGCCAGATTCATCATCAAACAACGAGATAATGTACCTGACACACCAAACCCCACACCAAAGTCGGAAAACAATGAGATTAGATAAAATCAAGATACCTAAACCCTGGTTTTATTTGGATACACAGGATGGAACCCTATACTATATTTGGCCGCCGTCACTTAAGGAAAGGGTTTCATTGGCTTTGTGCAACAGAATGTTATTTCATGATACATTTTAATTAAGGGATAGCTAGGTGTCGAACATACATGATAGAATTGATGAATAATGTGCACGACAGACGTACTTGCATGGCTCTTGGTCAATTTAGAATACAAAAATTCAAGGAGGGTTAGTACTACTACTAGTAGATGTTATATCTTAAAGGACTGTGATTTGATGGTAACTATATATCTTCCATTTAAATTCCTGGAATTTAATGGTAAGTCGTAACTTTAGTTTACCAATCAGAAGTACTTGTATTCCTGAAGTTGTACGTGTGATCGAGGAGACAGAGAATGTTGTTACTCGAAGTGAGACATCCAGACTTTAGGGGTACCAATCAGAAGTACTTGTATTCCTGAAGATGCTATAGAAGGGATATTTCAAATGGGAGTACAGTAATCTTTCGAAACACGAAATTTAGGAGGACTAACCTCTATTATTTCCAGGTCTTTTTTGATCTTTAACGTTTGATATTGGCAAGTCCGTGCAGGGATTCAAGTAGCTATCGTCTAAGTCTGCTCCTTTCCTAACCGCAATCTTAATCACATTAGTATTGCTGCATTGCTGGTTGTTAGTTTACATGATATAGTATATGATTAACTTAGTGGCAGTATTAAGCAATGTATAGGTTTTAAATTTTCTTGCTTTAGTGACATTATCTGTTAACTTCAATTGATTTCGAGTGTTCGACTATACATGTTTTTGCTAGTATTAGGAAATAGATGGATTGGCTTTGGGGATTTGAGAATACAGGGATAACCACAACCAATATTTTTTGTGCATATGGCGTTATAATTAGTTACATCACGAAGACATTCTAAAGCACATAACTGGGGCTGGAAAATGCAATTAATAGCCCCCAACCAGGGGGTGACCTAGACAAAAGAGTTCTGTCTTTGGACGTTAACCAAGAACCAGGTAGACATATCTCCTCAAACTTATGTGAATAGATTATCAACAGATCCAGTAATAGATCAGTAATAAAATTTGAAACCAGGTGATGAAGTCACCTTCAGAGGTTATCCGGCCACGCCACTGACATCTCAAATTTACTGCCATGTAGTGTGCATACAAGTAAATTCTGCTTGCTCATAGCTACAATACTAGACATAAGCAAATTCAACAAATTGCACAAGACTGAATACTAAACACATAAACAAATTAAATGCTAAACTTTTTTTGAAAATCAAAATGACCTCAGGAAATAATCACACTCATATAGTTCTCAACATTAGCCATCTAAATTTAAGATGTTTGAGAGGATTTAAAAAGGGATGACAAAACAAATAATAACCACACAATGAATTGAAAAGGAATTTTTTTTGTTGTGTGCTGCACCGCAATCTACTAGGTTTGGTACACACTCTTAGACAACACTTCATTCAATGATTACCAAAGTGCTTCATGACACTGGGTTTTCTGCTCCTGAAAAGTTCAAAAGCAGATCCACTGCAATTATTGTCATTGTTTACGTATAATGTGGAAAGCTGGCTGTAGCCGTTAGACAACGCTTGCAACCCTACATCACATTTTTCGTCAAAAAAAAAAAAATTTCGTCAAAAAACCCTACATCACATAAATTTCTGCACCCACGCACGCTAAGGATTTCCAAGTTTGTGCAATTCTGGCCAATAATCTCCCATCCTTTAAGCTTTACCTCTTCACAGTTTTTTAGCATCAGTTTTTCGAATAGAGGGAGACGCAGACCTACTGAAATCGGAACAACGTTTGATACAGAATTAATCCATCCTTTACGGTTAACCTTGGCTAACTTATAATATTTTGATAAATTTAAACTTATAAGCCCACCACTAACAACTGCTTCGATCCTCTGAACATCGGCTAATTTCTTCCGTGCACACCCTAGAAAGCCAATACCTGTTATGTTGGTACAAAAGTCAATACAAAGTGAACTCAATCGGCGACAGTTTTGTAAGAGAAAACATATTCCTGGATCAGTTATTAAGCGACAGAATGAGAGGTTAACTATCTGTAAGGATGGACAACATTTTGCCAAGGCTTCCAAACCTGTGTCAGTAATACCAGAAGATGCCAGGCTTATATATGTCAAGCGAGGGAACAAAGAAAACATCAAAGAAAATTCAGTATCTGAATACAACCTCCAGCAACCTTCTAACCCCAACTTTTCAATTTTCGACCCAAGCAATAGTGGCTGTAAATCTACTAAATTAGTAATCTTCGGGCGAAATCTCAGAGACAAAGACTTGAGGTTCTTGAATCGAAAGAACAACTTATAAAGAACTTCTGAAAAGCTTCTGGGACAAATTTTGGGTAATACATAATCACTGCGGTAATCATACCATAAGGAAAGAAAGTTGTTATTCTGAATATGAAGCCATTGATGACAGGTTAATCCAAACGAACAACGATCTTCTCTAGTATCTAGACGTTTGAATATAAGATTTAGACAGTCATCTGGGAGGTAGATTCTACGGATTTGACAAGAACAGCCATCACCACCAGTGTCATCGTTTCCTTGTTCTTGTATTGCTATCGAATTTTTAGAGATCATCTTACCCAACAACCCTTTGTTGCATTCGTCGTTGGATGACAAACTCGTCATCTTCTCTGCTGTACTGAAAGATGATAAATTAGGGCAAGGCAGTTTACCATTATTTTTTTTCTTTTTTTTCTTTTTTTTTCGAAGGATATATTTATTTATTTATTTTTTTATTTTTTTTTGCATCTTACGTTTTAAGGCGGTGATTAATATTAAATGACCTACCGTAATTAAGGGGTTGTCTCTTCTTTCTAGTCCCTGGTTAAAAAAGTAAAACTGTAACACTTCATGAGTTTACCGTGAGGTCTAGACTAGTATTAGCCCTGACACAAGTGGCCTAGCAAATGTAGCTTCATTAGTCCGACAAAGAAGCGACATTAGGCGAAGGCAAGGAAGGCCACTTGACACGCATATGACATGCACATGACATTGATTGGTCAATGTCAAGTGTCCGAGGATTTGAGTTGGCCCAGCTCAAGTAAGCATTCAAGGACATGGAAAAGGTCAAGAGAATGACCTTGGCATTAGGCCAAAGCTTGGCCAAGGCTTTGGTAATGCATAAGAAGCAATGGCGCAGCCAAACGCGCAATTGCAAGTCCGTACTCGGCCAAAGGTGACAAGAAGGCTAAGGCTTGTGGGCCAAAGCTATGCGCAAGTATTAGAAGGCTTATTAGCATGTGTATGCACTATTTGTAGCGTCCAGCTAAGTGTAGCACATGGCCTTGACGGGATGGCGCAGCATAGCTTGGTGAAAGCTCACATGAAGCCTAAAAGTTGGCCAAGGCGTAGATACGCGTGGCCTGAGTAGAAGGATGATCAAGAACGGTTACAAAGGTGTTTGTGACTGTGTTTGGCGCTGATAACTGATGAAGGACAGGTGCAACAATGTTAGGCATGCCACACATATGCTTGGCGGTTGAAGGATACTTTTCTGGACGGTTATTGTAACTGCCCATGGACACTTGGCTGTCC